>CAJHQQ010002989.1:0-53194 GCA_905132885.1 Moricandia moricandioides
CTTCTTCATCATAACCTCCTATGATATTGGTACAACTCAAGGGTGATTATCCCAACTGATTTACTGAGTCCCCAAAATCAGCAATTCTTACATCTTGATTCATTCCTTGTTTGATTAAATCAAGAAGAAAATTGCCATACTCTCAAAACAGGGTTAAACTGGAATCTCTTCGGCTAAAAGTGAGGATAAACTTCTTTCATCATAACTCCTATGATTAGATTCACAACTTCAGAGTGATTATCCAATGATTTAATGAGTCCAAATCACAGCTTCTTGCGTCGTGGTTCATTCCTGGTTTGATTAGAATAAAAGAAGAAATTGCCCAAATCTCCAAAAAAGGAGAAACTGGAATCACTTTGGCTAAAAGTGCGATAACTTCTTCAATCCATAACTCCTATGATATTATTCAAACTTCAGGGTGATTATACCACTTATTATGAGTCCAAATCAAAGCTTTTAGCATCTTGATCATTCCCAGTTTGCTTAGAATTAACAAGAAATTGGACAGACTCTCCAAAACAGGGTAAATTGGAATCACTTTGGCTAAAAGTGGGATAACTTCTACATTCTAATTCCTATGATATTGATTCAACTTCAGGTGATTATCCACTGATTTTGAAGTCCAAGTCAAGCTTCTTCTATCTTGATTCATTATGGTTTGATTAGAATCTATAAGAAATTGCCAAATCTCCAAAACAGGGTAAACTAGAATCACTTCGGCTAAAAGTGCGATAACTTCTTCATTATAACTCCTATGATATTGATTCAACTCAGGGTAATTATACACTGATTTATGATTCCAACTCAAGCTTCTTACCTCGTGATTCATTCTGGTTTAAATAAATTAACAAGAAATTGACCAAAATCTCAAACAGGGTAAACTACAATCACTTCGGTTAAAAGTGGGATAACTTCTTCATCATAACTCTTATGATATTGATTCAAATTCATGGTGATTATCCACTTATTTATGACAAATAAATATTCTTACATTGTGATTAATTCTGGTTTGATTAGAATTTAATAAGAAATTGCCAAATATCGAAACAGGGTAAACTGAAATCACTTCGGTTAAAAGTGGGATAACTTCTTCATCATAACTCCTATGATATTGGTTCAACTTCAGGGTGATTATCCACTGATTTATGAGTCCAAATCAAAATTCTTACATCTTGATTCATTCTAGTTTGATTAGAATCAAGAAGAAATTACTATATCTCAAAATAGGGTCAACTGGAATCACTTCGGCTAAAAGTGGGATAACTTCTTCGTCATAACTCCTATGATATTGATTCAACTTCAGGGTGATTATCCACTGATTTTTGAGTCGAAATAAAGCTTCTTACATATTGATTCATTCTGTTTTGAATAGAATTAAGAAGAAATTGCCAAATCTCCAAACAGGGTAAACTGGAATCACTTCGGTTAAAAGTGGGATAACTTTTTCATCATAATTCCTATGATATTGATTAAACTTCAGGGTGAATATCCACTGATTTATGAGTCAAAATAAATCTTCTTAAATCGTGAATCATTCTGGTTTCATTAGTATCAAGAAGAATTGCCAATCTCCAAAGAGCGTAAACTAGAATCATTTCGGTTAAAAGTGAGATAACTTCTTAATCATAACTCCTATGATATTGGATGTCAAATTCAGGGTGATTATCCAATGATTTTTTATTTCAAAGTCAAGCTTCTTGCATCTTGATTCATTCTGGTTTGATTAGAATCAAGAAGACATTCCCAAATCTCCAAACAGGGGTAATCTGGAATCACTTCGGTTAAAAGTGGGATAACTTCTTCATCATAACTCCTATGATATTGATTTAACTCCAGGGTGATTCTCCACTGATTTCTGAGTCCAATTTAAGCTTCTTACATCGTGATTCATTCTAGTTTCATTAGAATTAAGAAGAAATTGCCAAAATCTCCCAAACATGGTAAATTAGAATAACTTCGGTTAAAAGTTGGATAACTTCTTCATCATAACTCCTATGATATTGATTGAACTTCGGGGTGAATATACACTTATTTGTGAGTCCAAATAAAGATTATTAAATCTGGATCCATTATTTTTTTATTGGAATCAAGAAGAAATTCTCAAATCTTCAAATCAAGCTTCTTAAATCAAGCTTCTTACTCCTATGATATTGATTCAAATTCATGGTGATTATCCACTGATTTATGATTCCAAATCAAGCTTCTTACATCGTGATTCATTCTGGTTTGATTTGATTTAAGAAGAAATTTTCAAATCTCCAAACAGGGTAAACTGGAATCACTTCGGTTATAAGTGGGATAGCTTCTTCATCATAACTCCTATGATATTGATTCAACTTCATGGTGTTTATACACTGATTTATGAGTCCAAATCAACATTTTTAAATCTAGATTCATTCTGGTTTGATTAGAATAAAGAAGAAATTGCCTATATCTGAAAAATGGGTAAACTGAAATCACTTTGGCTAAAAGTGGATAACTTCTTCATCATAACTCCTATGATATTTATTCAACTTCAGGTTGATTATCCACAGACTCATGAGCCCAAATAAACATTCTTACATCTTGATTCATTCTGGTTTGATTAGAATTAAGAAGAAATTGTCGAATCTCCAAACAGGGTAAACTGGAATCACTTCGGTTAAAAGTGGGATAACTTCTTCATCATAACTCCTATGATATTTATTCAACTTCAGGGTGATTATGCCACTTATTATTAGTCCCAAATAAAGCTTCTTACAGCTTTATTCATTCTGGTTTGATTAGAATTAAGAAGCAATTTCCAAATCTCCAAACAGGATAAACTGGAATCACTTCGGGTTAAAGTGGAATAACTTCTTCATCATAACTCCTATGATATTGGTTCAACTTCAAAGATAATTATCTACTTATTTATAAGTCAAAATAAATCTTTTTACATCTCGATTCATTCTGTTTAGATTAGAATCAAGAAGAAATTACCAAATCTCCAGACAGGGTAAACTGGAATCACTTCAACTTCAGGGTGATTATCCTCTGATTTATGATTCCAAATCAAGCTTCTTTCATCTTTATTCATTCCGGTTTGATTAGAATTAAGAAGAAATTGCTAAATCTCCAAACATGGTAAATTGGAACCACTTCTGTTAAAAGTGGGATAACTTCTTCATCATAACTCCTATGATATTGATTCAACTTCAGGGTGAATATGCACTTATTTATGAGTTCAAATAAAATTTCTTAAATCGTGATTCATTATGGTTTGATTAGAATCAAGAAAAAATTGTCCAATCTCCAAAAAAGGTAAACTGGAATCACTTCGGTTAAAAGTGCGATAACTTCTTCATCATAACTTCTATGATATTGATTCAACTTCATGGTTATTTCCACTGATTTATGAGTCCAAATCAAGCTTCTTACATCGTGATTCATTTTTTTTTATTAGAATCAAGAAGAAATTGCCAATTCTCTAAACATGGTAAACTGGAATCACTCGGTTCAAAGTGGGATAACTTCTTCATCATAACTCCTATGATAATGATAAAACTGGAATCACTCGGTTCAAAGTGGGATAACTTCTTCATCATAACTCCTATGATATTGATAAAACTGCAGGGTGATTATCCACTGATTTATGAGTCCAAATAAAGCTTCTTACATCTTGATTCATTATGGTTTGATTTGAATCAAGAAGAAATTGCCAAATCTCCAAAAAGGGTAAACTGGAATCACTTTGGTTAAAAGTGGGATAACTTCTTCATCATAACTCCTATGATATTGATTCAACTTCAGGGTGAAAATCCACTGATTTATGATTCCAAATCAAACTTCTTATATCGTGATTCATTATGGTTTGATTAGAATCAAGAAGAAATTGCCAAATCTCCAAATAGGGTAAACTGGAATCACTTCGGTTAAAAGTGGGATAACTTCTTCATCATAACTCCTATGATATTGATTCAACTTCAGGTTTAATATACACTTATTTATGAGTCCAAATTAAGCTTCTTACATCGTGATTCATTATGGTTTGATTATAATCATGAAGAAATTGTCAAATCTCCAAACAGGGTAAACTGTAATCACTTCGGTTGAAAGCGGGATAACTTCTTCATCATAATTCCTTTGATATTGATAAAGTTCAGGGTGATTATCCACTGATTTTTTAGTACAAATCAAGCTTCTTTCATCTTGATTCATTCTGGTTTGATTAGAATCAAGAAGAAATTGCCAAATCTCCAAACAGGATAAACTGGAATCACTTTGGTTAAAAGTATGATAACTAATTCATCATAACTCCTTTAATACTGATTCAACTTCAGGGTGAATATCCACTGATTTCTAAGTCCAAATCAATCTTCTTACATCATGATTCATTATGGTTTGATTAGAATGAAGAATAAATTACCAAATCTCCAAACAGGGTAAACTAAAATCACTTCGATTAAAAGTGGGATAACTTCTTCATCATAACTCCTATGATATTGTTTCAACTTCAGGGCGATTATCCACTTATCTATGAGTCCAAATCAAACTTCTCACATCTTTATTCATTCTCTTTTGATTAGAATCAAGAAGAAATTGCCAAATCTCAAAACAGGGTAAACTAGAATCACTTCGGCTAAAAGTGGGATAACTTCTTCATCATATTTCCTATGATATTGATTCAAATTCAGGGTGATTATCCACTGATTTTTGAGTCTGAGTCAAGCTTCTTGCATCCTGATTCATTCTGGTTTGATCATAATCAAGAAGAAATTACCAAATCTCCAAACAGGGTAAACTGGAATCACTTCGGTTAAAAGTGGGATAACTTCTTCATCATATATCCTATGATATTGATTCAAATTAATTGTGATTATCCACTGATTTATGAGTCCAAATCAAGGTTCTTACAACGTGATTCATTCTGGTTTGATTAGAATTAAGAAGAAATTGCCAAATCTCCAAATAGGGTAAACTGAAATCACTTCGGTTAAAAGTGGGATAAATTCTTCATCATAACTCCTATAATTTTGGTTCAACTTTTATCCCTAAGGAGGGTTTTCTTTGGTAAGGTTTTTAGTGAGGAGATATTTCAGGGTTCCAAGCTTGACATAGGATCTCTAGAGTCAAGCTTGAGGGGGAGTGTTAACCTGAAGTGAGAAAACAACTCACTAAAGGTTTATGTGCAAAGCTTGGGCAAAACCCTTTTAGAGACTGATCAAGATCTAAGGAGGTTCCAGAAGCGTATGCAGAGCTAGAAAAAGGTTCAAGAGAGGTTTATAATGAAGGAAGAAGACTTGGGAGAAATTTGGAGGCAAATGGTCGATGTGCAAAATTAGGGCGTCCGTACCGTACGAACGTGGTCGACCCAGAAAGTTCACACTCGACCATTTGGGAACATTTTGGGTTTGTGTAAAAATAGGGCAAAAAGTGTATGGACCAAACCCTAATCCATACACTCTCATGGCAGAACCTTGCTTTCCAAGTCATGAAGAACCATTGTTGGCCTCAAGGGAAGACGAAAGGATCAAATGGCATCTTTGGAGGATCTGGCGATATACTCTTTGTGCTGGCTCTTTATGGATAAGTTTTAGGCTTATCTAGACTGGAAAGGAAGGGGACTGAACCTGGACTGACCACTGGAAAGGTTCATAGACCTTGGTGGCTAATTCTTGGCCAAGTTACTCCTTTGGCAAGCCAGGCTGTCCAAAACGTGTATAGCCTCTGGTCCATTCAATTCAAATCGAGGAGCCTCCTTCCCCTTGACTCCACATGCTTTGTTGAACATTTGGAAACCCTTGTATAGCTCATTTATCTATTTAAACACCTTGTAGGTCGAGTATGAATAATAAGTTGAGTGTTTCTCTACTTCATAATCTTTTAGTCTCTTATACTCTCTATACTCAAGTCTCTGGTTCCTTAGTCTCCTAATCTCTCATACAGTCTCTCTCTATTCTCTTAAGTCTCTCACGAATCTCCATTATTATCATCAGTCTCCTTCTCCATTCTTATCAAGTCTCATCCACATCATCTTCATTTCTGTTCTTCATCATTCAAGCACTTGAACTCTGAAAACTTTCATGGTATCAGATCCAGGAGGCTCAGACTTCTGTTGAACCATCCGCAACAGTCACAAGCTCAAAAGACCATTCCTTTAAAGATCCAGTTCATCCAGATCTAGAGTTTACACCTTTGAAGAACAAGAAGACTGTTTAGCTCATACCGACCTCAACATGGAGTCTTCTAGAGACATTTTCATTCCAGTCATCCTCAAAGGTCCCAACTACCTTCTCTGGTCTCGCCTGGTGAAGACAGCCCTTGGTGGAAAAGGGTTATGGAGTCATTGCATCTCTGATGCTCCAAAACCCTCCAAAGTTGTTGCCTCTCAAGAGAGTTCATCCAGTGATGATATTGGTTCTCTTACTTTCCCGGAAGAGAAGTGGCAACAAGATGACTTCATGGTCTTGTCCATACTTCAGAGCTCCTTAGAAAAATATATCCTTGAAGCCTACTCATACTGTGAGAGTGCTAAAGAGATTTGGGAAACTTTAAACAAGATCTATGGGAACATCTCTAACCTCAGCCGAGTCTTTGAAATCAAGAGAGCCATCAACAACCTGTCCCAAGAGAATGAAGAGTTCACTGCATATCTCAGAAAGTTCAGAGCCCTTTGGTCTGAACTAGAGATGCTGCGACCTCAGTCTGTTGATCCAGATGTGTTAAATGAAAGAAGGGAGCAAGACAAGGTGTTTGGTCTGCTCTTGACCCTCAGTCCTACCTTCAATGACCTTATTAAACATATTCTAAGTTCTGAGAACCTTCCCACGCTTGAAGAGGTGTGTTCCCAAGTTCAAAAGGAGGAAGGGTCACACGGATTGTTTGAAGCAAAGGAGAGTCCTCTCCTTGCATCACAAATTGAAGCATTTCCTCAGTCCAACAAGGCAGTTTACAAGAGGGAGGACAGAAGGGGTCTTAAGTGCGAGCATTGCAAAAAGGATGGAGACACCAAGGAGAGGTGTTGGGTACTGAACCCACATCTCAAATGTATCAATGTAATCCTCTCCATAAGTTTGCGTGAATCCCCTTGCTACTAGTCTTGTCTTCTTTCTCTTTGGTTCCCCATTGGCTAGATACTTGATAGTGAAGATCCATCTACTTGTCACTGCCTTCTTGCCTTTAGGAAGTTCAGCTTCATACCATGTATCATTTGCTATCATGGCATCAGTCTTTTTCCCAACTGACTCTCTCCACTCCTAATGTTCCATAACTTCCTGATATGACCTTGGTATCCATTCTTGATCCAACTCACTGATGAAGGCTTGATGTTCTTTTGGATACTGAGCCAGGGAGCATATTCCACTAATTGGGTGAGTTACTGCCTCCGCATTGAAGTATACTCTTGTGTTGATCCAATTTGATGCAGGGTTCCTGATCCTTGTACTTCTTCTCAGAGGTTCTATTTGATCAGGTTCTGCCTCTGCCTCTGCCTCATTTGTTTCACTTGAATCTCCTGGTTGAGTCACATTTTATGTATTTGATGGCAACTCATCTTGATCATGAGCCATTGAGTTTCCTTCAGGATGTATAGTGTCATTGCCCCCCTCATGATCAGGATGAGTAGCTGGAATATTTTCCTCAGCAGTTTCCTCACCATGAGCTGGTTCCTACTTGTTCTCCATAGGTTCCTTTGGCAGACTGATGCCAAGGTTTTCCAGAATCACCCTCAGGTTGTTGGCCCTATCAGAGGCAGATTGAGATAGGTCCTTGAATTCACTCCAACTCTTCTGGTCATAATAGGCTATTGATTCCACAAATCTTACATCCCTAGAAATCAGAACTTTCCTAGTGGCTGGGACATAGCACTTGTAGCCATTCTGAGTTGGTGAGTAGCCAATGAACATAGCCTTTGTGCTCTTAGCCTCCAGTTTGTTTCCTAGTTCACCTGGGATCAAAACAAAACACATACACCCAAACACACGCAAGTGATCTATAGATGGCCTAGTTCTGTTGAGTACCTCATAAGGTGATTTATCACTGAGAACTTTTGTGGGAATTCTGTTGATCAAGTACGAGGCAGTGACAACTGCATATCCCCATAGTCTTTTAGGCACATTCATGTGGAAGATCATGCTCCTGTCCACCTCCATTAGATGTCGATTTTTCCTCTCTGCCACACCATTTTGTTGAGGAGTGTAGGGGCAACTAGTTTGATGGATGATGCGTTGTGTGGCAAGGTGTTGCTTGAAGGTTGTGCTGGTGTATTCTCCTCCATTGTCTCACCTAAAGATCTTAATCTTGGCATGAAAGTGATTAGCAACATAAATTTGGAAGTTTTTAAAAGCTTATAGTACCCTGTTCTTTGATTTCAACAATGTTAACCAAGTGTACTTAGATTTTTCATCTATAAATGTCTCAAAGTATTTATGTTGTTCTCTAGATTCACAGGGTTCTGTCCAAACATTAGAATGAACTAGATCAAAGCAATTATCATATATGGTCACTGATTTAGGAAACACAGATTTGCAATGGTTTCCTAGAATACAAGCCTCACAATCACTTTTAAAATAAATACTAGGCAACATGATGTTCAAGGCACGAGAATGAGGATGTCCTAGTCTAGCATGCCATATTACATCTTTAGGGAATTCGAAAACAGAGTTTAAAGCACAAGATAAATCAGAAGCTAGCACTGTGTTCTCAAGTATGTTCAAGTCCCCCTTGGTTCCACCTTTTCCCAGCAACTTACTAGTCTCAACATCCTGAAAATAAACTTCATTAGGAGTGAATGTAACATGACAATTCAAGTCAGTGGTGGCTTTCTTAACAGACAGAAGATTAGATGCAAAAGTTGGCATATAAAAAGCTTTAGACACTTTATCATACAATTGCAAATCACCTATACCTTTTATTAGTACCTTATCACCATTAGTTATCATGACACTGCCTAAAGCTTGTTTTATATTAGTAATCAGGTTTAAATGACAAATCATATGGTGTAATGCACCTGAATCTATTACTAGTGTTCTAGCAGTGTCAAATCTATTCAAGGAAGTACCAGCAATGTAAGATGCATTAAGTGAGATACCAAGAATATTAGGGATACCAGAGTTCTCTTTTAAAGCCTTGATGAGAGCCTCTAGATCAGATCTTTTGATAGTCTCATCCTGGTTGGTCCTTGCTGTGGAGTGAGAGGAAGTTGTCGCCAAGGCCTTTCCCATACCAGTGTTAGAGCACATTGAGAGGCATCCAGAGGGAGTCACTGGTTCAGCTCCATCATTTGAGAAATGAACTCTAGCAGCCTGTTACTGATTCCTTGGTTCCTTGAACTTTTTTGGTTTCAAATGAGGATGAAGTATCCAGAATTTGTCCTTCATGTGACCCTTCTTTTTGCAGTGATCACAGATTAAGGTCTTCCTATCATCATACTTGTAAACTCCTTTGTTTGCTACTGGTCCTTCAGCTTGATTGCTCATGACCAGCTCACCTTTGCCTCCAAATAAACCCAGGAATCCTTGCTCCTTTTCTATCTGAGCACAAACTTCTTCCAGGCTTGGTAACTTGTCAGCTCTCAGTATATGTTTGATCAGGTCATTGTAGATTGGGCTAAGGGTGACAAGTAACCCAAATACCTTATCCTGCTCACGCCTCTCATTCAGAGCTGCTGGGTCAATTGTGTGTGGTCTGAGCATCTCCAACTCAGCCAAAAGGGACCTGAACTTGCCAAAATGAATTGTAAAGTCTACATCTTCTTGATTGAGAGAGTTGATGTCCTTCTTTACTTCAAAAACTCGAGTAAGGTTAGAGATGTTTCCATAAACCTTGTAGAGAGTTTCCCATAAGTCTTTCGATCTTTCACAATATGAATAAGCTTCCAAAATGGCTGGATCCAGGGAGTTTTGGATGAGAGAAAGCATCATGAGGTCCTACTGAGCCCATTTGCCTTCATCCACCACAACTATCTCCTTTCGATCTTCTCCTTGGATGGTCTGTTTTGGAGCTTCTCCAGTTGAGACATGGCTCCATAAACCTCTTCCTCCAAGGGCAGTTTTCACCAATCTAGACCATAGAAGGTAGTTTATCCCCTTCAGAGTCACAGGGATGGTCGCAAGCTTGGTGTTCTTCATCTTCTTCTGCTATTAACCACTGGATAATAGGGTGAGCCTTGAAGAAACTCAACCAGAGAATAGAGCAAAGTTCTTTGCGGAAGTAGGAAAAGGTTTCAAGAGATTTTTGGCTCTGATAACATGTTAGAATTAGTGTGTTTAGTGTCTGGTTTGTGTGGAGAAGGTGAACAACAGAAAGAACTAGCGAGAAGGTAGAGAGAATTCGAGAGAGAGAACTGAGAATCGATTAATGAGGAATAAAATTCCTTGCTACATTTTTTTCTTAGGATGTATACATAAATAGAGAAACAAGTTGACTAGGAAATGAATAAACTAATGATTCTGAGCAAGGCAGAGAGCAGTCTGGACAAGGCAGATGGCTCATCCAGCTTAGGTGAAAGTGACTTATCCTGATGTCTCTCTCATCTGATCCAAACCTTAACTACACATGTGATCCTCTTCTGTCTTGACTCCAACGGCTTCCTTTCTCTTGCTGAAGCTTAGAAAGATGTTTAAATAAGTCTTTCCCGGTTAGACTCTCCTCTTGTGTGTCGTGTAAGTCGAGTTAGGTCTTAGGAGATCCAAAGTGTACGGACTGTACGGATCAGTTCACTCTTGATCATCCGGAATACTTCTCTTGTCTTGATCTCTTAACTCTTGCCATTCACTTCTTCATGTCAACACTACATCCTCTTGTTAATTGCTTCATGTTCACAATTATCAACCTCAAGTTAAATCAGTATCATAGGAGTTATGATGAAGAAGTTATCCCCCTTTTAGCCGAAGTGATTCCAGTTTACCATGTTTGGAGATTTGGAAATTTCTTCTTGATTCTAATCAAACCAGAATGAATCAAGATGCAAGAAGCTTGACTCAGACTTAAAATTCAGTGGATAATCACCCTGAAGTTGAACCCATATCATAGGAGTTATGATGAAGAAGTTATCCCACTTTTAACCGAAGTGATTTTAGTTTACCCTGTTTAGAGATTTGGCAATTTCTTCTTATATCTAATCAAACCAGAATGAATCACGATGTAAGAAGCTTGATTTGGACTCATAAATCAGTAGATAATCACCATTAATTTGGATCAATATCATAGGATTTATGATGAAGAAGTTATCCCACTTTTAACCGAAGTGATTCCAGTTTACCTTGTTTGGAGATTTGGTAATTTCTTCTTGATTCTAATCAAACCAGAATGAATCTAGATATAAGAATCTTGATTTGGACTCATAAATTAGTGGATAATAACCCTGAATCTTAATCAATATCATAGGAGTTATGATGAAGAAGTTATCCCACTTAGTGATTCCAGTTTACCTTGTTTGGAGATTTGGCAATTTCTTCTTGATTCTTATCAAACCAGAATGAATCAAGATTCAAGAAGCTTGACTTCGACTCAAAAATAAGTGGATAATCACCCTGAAGTTGAATCAATATCATAGAAAATATAATGAAGAAGTTATCCCACTTTTAGCCGAAGTGATTCTAGTTTCCCCTGTTTTGAGATTTGGCAATTTCTTCTTGATTCTAATCAAACCAGAATGAATAAAGATGTAAGAAGCTTGATTTGGACTCATAAATCAGTGGATAATCACCCTGAAGTTGAACCAATATCATAGGAGTTGTGATGAAGAAGTTATCCCACTTTTAACCAAAGTGATTTCAGTTTACCCTGATTGGAGATTTGGCAATTTCTTCCTAATTCTAATCAAACAATAATGAATCACGATGTAAGAATCTTGATTTGGACTCAGAAATCAGTGGATATTCACCCTGAAGTTTAATCAATATCATAGGAGTTATGATGAATTAGTTATCATACTTTTAACCGAAGTGATTCCAATTTACCATGTTTGGAGATTTGGCAATTTCTTCTTGATTCTAATCAAACCAGAAGGAATCAAGATGCAAGAAGCTTTATCTGGAATAAAAAATAAGTGGATAATCACCCTGAAGTTGAATCAATATTATAGGAGTTATGATGAAGAAGTTATCCCACTTTTAGCCGAAGTAATTCCAGTTTACTCTGTTTTGAGATATGGTAATTTCTTCTTGATTCTAATCAAAACAGAATGAATCAAGATGTAAGAAGCTTTATTTGGACTCAAAAATCAGTGGATAATTGTTAGAATTAGTGTGTTTAGTGTCTGGTTTGTGTGGAGAAGGTGAAGAACAGAAAGAACTAGAGAGAAGGTAGAGAGAATTCGAGAGAGAGAATAGAGAGAGAGAGAACTGAGAATCGATTAATGAGGAATATAATTCCTTGCTACATTTGTTTCTTAGGATGTATACATAAATAGAGAAACAAGATGACTAGGAAATGAATAAACTAATGAGTCTGAGCAAGGCAGAGAGCAGTATGGACAAGGCAGATGGCTCGTCCAGCTTAGGTGAAAGTGACTGGTCCTGATGTCTCTCTCATCTGATCCAAACCTTAACTACACATGTGATCCTCTTCTGTCTTGACTCCACGGCTTCCTTTCTCTTGCTGAAAATTACACAAATGTTTAAATAAGTCTTTCCCAGTTAGACTCTCCTCTTGTGTGTCGTGTAAGTCGAGTTAGGTCTTAGGAGATCCAAAGTGTACGGACTGTACGGATCAGTTCACTCTTGATCATCCGGAATACTTCTCTTGTCTTGATCTCTTAACTCTTGCCATTCACTTCTTCATGTCAACACTACATCCTCTTGTTAATTGCTTCATGTTCACAATTATCAACCTGAAGTTAAATCAATATCATAGGAGTTATGATGAAGAAGTTATCCCCCTTTTAGCCGAAGTGATTCCAGTTTACCATGTTTGGAGATTTGGAAATTTCTTCTTGATTCTAATCAAACCAGAATGAATCAAGATGCAAGAAGCTTGACTCAGACTCAAAATTCAGTGGATAATCACCCTGAAGTTGAACCCATATCATAGGAGTTATGATGAAGAAGTTATCCCACTTTTAACCGAAGTGATTTTAGTTTACCCTGTTTAGAGATTTGGCAATTTCTTCTTATATCTAATCAAACCAGAATGAATCACGATGTAAGAAGCTTGATTTGGACTCATAAATCAGTAGATAATCACCATTAATTTGAATCAATATCATAGGATTTATGATGAAGAAGTTATCCCACTTTTAACCGATGTGATTCCAGTTTACCCTGTTTGGAGATTTGGTAATTTCTTCTTGATTCTAATCAAACCAGAATGAATCTAGATATAAGAATCTTGATTTGGAATCATAAATTAGTGGATAATAACCCTGAATCTTAATCAATATCATAGGAGTTATGATGAAGAAGTTATCCCACTTAGTGATTCCAGTTTACCTTGTTTGGAGATTTGGCAATTTCTTCTTGATTCTTATCAAACCAGAATGAATCAAGATTCAAGAAGCTTGACTTCGACTCAAAAATAAGTGGATAATCACCCTGCAGTTGAATCAATATCATAGGAAATATAATGAAGAAGTTATCCCACTTTTAGCCGAAGTGATTCTAGTTTCCCCTGTTTTGAGATTTGGCAATTTCTTCTTGATTCTAATCAAACCAGAATGAATAAAGATGTAAGAAGCTTGATTTGGACTCATAAATCAGTGGATAATCACCCTGAAGTTGAACCAATATCATAGGAGTTGTGATGAAGAAGTTATCCCACTTTTAACCAAAGTGATTTCAGTTTACCCTGATTGGAGATTTGGCAATTTCTTCCTAATTCTAATCAAACCATAATGAATCACGATGTAAGAATCTTGATTTGGACTCAGAAATCAGTGGATATTCACCCTGAAGTTTAATAAATATCATAGGAGTTATGATGAATTAGTTATCATACTTTTAACCGAAGTGATTCCAATTTACCATGTTTGGAGATTTGGCAATTTCTTCTTGATTCTAATCAAACCAGAAGGAATCAAGATGCAAGAAGCTTTATCTGGAATAAAAAATAAGTGGATAATCACCCTGAAGTTGAATCAATATTATAGGAGTTATGATGAAGAAGTTATCCCACTTTTAGCCGAAGTAATTCCAGTTTACTCTGTTTTGAGATATGGTAATTTCTTCTTGATTCTAATCAAAACAGAATGAATCAAGATGTAAGAAGCTTTATTTGGACTCAAAAATCAGTGGATAATTGTTAGAATTAGTGTGTTTAGTGTCTGGTTTGTGTGGAGAAGGTGAAGAACAGAAAGAACTAGAGAGAAGGTAGAGAGAATTCGAGAGAGAGAATAGAGAGAGAGAGAACTGAGAATCGATTAATGAGGAATATAATTCCTTGCTACATTTGTTTCTCAGGATGTATACATAAATAGAGAAACAAGCTGACTAGGAAATGAATAAACTAATGAGTCTGAGCAAGGCAGAGAGCAGTATGGACAAGGCAGATGGCTCGTCCAGCTTAGGTGAAAGTGACTGGTCCTGATGTCTCTCTCATCTGATCCAAACCTTAACTACACATGTGATCCTCTTCTGTCTTGACTCCACGGCTTCCTTTCTCTTGCTGAAAATTACACAAATGTTTAAATAAGTCTTTCCCGGTTAGACTCTCCTCTTGTGTGTCGTGTAAGTCATGTTAGGTCTTAGGAGATCCAAAGTGTACGGACTGTATGGATCAGTTCACTCTTGATCATCCAGAATGCTTCTCTTGTCTTGATCTCTTAACTCTTGCCATTAACGTCTTCATGTCAACACTGAAAGTTTTCAGAGTTCAAGTGCTTGAATGATGAAGAACAGAAATGAAGATGATGCGGATGACACTTGATAAGAATGGAGAAGGAGACTGATGATAATGATGGAGATTCGTTAGAGAGTTAAGAGAATAGAGAGAGACTGTATCAGAGATTAGGAGACTAAGGAACCATAGACTAGAGTATAGAGAGTATATGAGACTAAAAGATTATGAAGAAGAGAAACACTCAACTTATTATTCATACTCGACATACAAGGTGTTTAAATAGATAAATGAGCCATACAAGGGTTTCCAAATGTTCAACAAAGCATGTGGAGTCAAGGGGAAGGAGGCTCCTCGATTTGAATTGAATGGACCAGAGGCTATACACGTTTTGGACAGCCTAGCTTGCCAAAGGAGTAACTTGGCCAAGAATCAGCCACCAAGGTCTATGAACCTTTCCAGTGATCAGTCAAGGTTCAGTACCCTTCCTTTCCAGTCTGGATAAGCCAAAACCTTATCCATAAAGAGCCAGCACAAAGGGTATCTCGCCAGATTCGCCAAAGATGCCATTTGATCCTTTCTTCTTCCCTTGAGGCCAACAATGGTTCTTCATGACTTGGGAAGCATGGTTCTGCCATAGGAGTGTACGGATTAGGGTTTGGTTCATACACTTTTTACCCTATTTTTGCACAAACCCAAAATGTTCCCAAATGTTCGAGTGTGAACTTTCTGGGTCGACCACGTCCGTACGGCCGTACGGTACGGACCCCCTAATTTTGCACATCGACCATTTGCCTACAAATTTCTCCCAAGTCTTCTTCCTTCATTATAAACCTCTCTTGAACCTTTTTCTAGCTCTGCATAAGCTTCTGGACCCTCCTTAGATCTTGATCAGACTCTAAAAGGGTTTTTCCCAAGCTTTGCACATAAACCTTTAGTGAGTTGTTTTCTCACTTCAGGTTAACACTCCCCCTCAAGCTTGACTCTAGAGATCCTAAGTCAAGCTTGGAACCATGAAGTCTCTCCTCATTATAAACCTTACCAAAGAAAATCCTCCTTAGGGATAAAACTTTGATAAGGAAAAGAGTAAGATCCTTCAAGGCCTAGGGATTGGCCATTGAGCCTTTGTGCCTTAGAACCAGTGTGGTTGGTCACAAAGGACTCTGTATCGTGGCCTAAATAGGTGCAGCAACACTTCACAGCTTGCACACTCATAAAACTCATCTTGACCTCTTCATAGACCCGTTCTGAGTCTCCCCCTCTCAACTGACTTCGCACCCACCTTAGAGAAGCTAGGAAACAACCATGATAATCTTTAGTGAGGCTCAAGCAGTGGTACCTGATACATTATCCCAAAGGTACATCAGTACTTATCAAGAATGTTCACAAGGATAACATACTCAGGCAAAGTTCAATAGTAACAAAACCAGTGATTCTAGCAACATAGACATTCTTCTAAAGGAAGCAAGATACCAATGATGGTTTTCACTAAGGCAAAGCACTAGTACTTATTCCAGTTAACCACAGCAATCAAAACCAATCAAGACAAGAATTTTTAAGAATCATGTTGAATGACTTGAATTAATTTGAGTTCAAGTTACTTCCCTTTTGTTTGGATGAGGAGTGACTGGTTTGTCACTTGAATCCTTCTCACTCGGCCAGTTGCAACCTCTTCATAGCAACACCAACTTGATGGGAGGTTGTGTGGATCCTTCAGCTTCAGTTTCAATCACCTCACCATTAGAGGCCGCATTGAACTGAGCTTTCATACACACACAACCAAGACTGCTCTGAACAGCCTCTTTGCATAGACATGCCACTGCCTAGACACGGTTGGATGATCCTTCATTGAAGTCTTTGGAAAGGCTTGATATTGGACCATGGATCATGCATATTAAGACTCCCCCTCAAGCTTAACTCCGAGACTAGGGGAGGTTCTAAGCTTGTGAGTTGAGTGTATATAGTTCCATGGTCTTAAGGAACCATCAGTCTTTACAAGACTTGATGTCGTAACCCTTGTGAGTTTTGGCTCTCTTCCTTAAAGCAGGAACTAATGGTGTTTGAATCACCTTAGGAGCCCTCACAAGGTAATCTCTCATTGTATGATATCCCACTCTACACTTCTTGTAAGTTTTGGGACTAACATGTCCAAGGGGTATCATACAATGGCATCAACCTCTCATTGCATACTCAATCACACTACACTTCATGTAGTTTGTGGACTGACACGTCCAGTGATGATATGCAATGGTATTAGACCATTATCTTGTCATTTTAGTTTGGTTTGTCACTGTATCACTTCATGTGTACCTAACATCACCACAACTCAATTCAAGATTAGATCATCCCATTGGGACCAAACCAAGATCACATATCTGGTTTGATCACCAATGCCTCAACAAAGCTTTAATCTTGAAACAAGCACATCACATGAACAAGACTAAGCAGTTTAAATTTCTCTAGCTGCAATGCATGCTTGAAACAATGCACTTGCAACTAGGCTAGATTTTTAAATGCACCATATATGAATGCAACACTCTTAGACATGAACTATATGAATGCACATGATTCAATCCGAATGAACTAACCATTATATGAACAAATTTAAAACAACCTAAACGGACTGCAAGAACATAACTAGACCTGATAATGAGCAATAGTTTAATCAAAACCATAGATTCAAGTAGATAAGACATACTTCTAAATCCTACTTGGTGCGACCTGGATCAACTTAAAACTCAAGTTTTGGAAGCCAATCCATGTACCAGAAAGGCAATGGGTCACAGGATGGGCTAATGGGCTTATTGGCCTTATTCATGAGGTATTGGACCGAGAGAAGGCTATGGATCTTGATGAGGCCTTTATAGAGAAAGGAATGACTATGAACCAGAACGGACGACTAATATGCAATCTAATTTACCAGGAAATGGGTGAAAGGAAGCTGGTTGGAGAGGAAATGAAATGGGTGATCTGGTATGATCAAGAAATGGACTGGTCAAACTGACATGGTCGAGAAATGAGTTGGAAATGGAAGATGAAGAACCAGAGGTGGAATTGGATTATAAGGAGCATTTTCATCATAAAAATGAGCTTAATGAGGCACTTGGTTGGACCAGGAACAAGCTGGATCGAGCCCAAGCAAGAGTTGTTCGAAAATGGCCTTTATTGGCCCAAAAAGTGGAAAGACAAGCCAGCTTGGATTATGACTGGCCCAAGAAGATTAGACACACCTAAGATTGTTTATTTTCAGTTTATTTATTATTTTATTAAGTATAAACCAATTAGGATTATGTTTGGTTATCTTAAACCAATTATCAATAGGATTAGGATACGGTTTTCACTAAACCGATTTGGTTTTGGTTTAGGTTTTTTTTTAGCTTAGAATTTCGTTTTATTCTTTCTTATTTGTGTAACCACGAGCCTCCTTGTAAATATTCAACCATTATTCAATAAACTTAAGCTTTGGCTCAACCTATCGTCTCTGTGGAGACTTTGTCTCTTTGTTCACTTAGGTGGACGTGTATTATATCACTAATGAAGAGTGATCTTCTGTGATCCATCCTAGACACTAAGCAGGGTTATCATGTGTCTCAGGAGCGGCAAAACAACCTTTGAGAAGTCCATAGATCCAAGGTAAAGTCCATCATCATCATCTATCATCCACCCACGCCCCCTTCATGTGATCCAGGGAGAGACAACCATTCCACGGCCGTACCAAGTGGTATCAGAGCCACTTGAAGGTTAGGATTTGAAGTTCTATACGAAATAAATCCAATACCAAGCAGATCGTCCATGTATTCTTTTGGAATCAATAGAAACAATGAGAAGAAGGTTGAGAGCAAAGCAACAAAGGAGTTGTTGTTGCAGAGAAGAGAAAAAGTTGTCCAGATTCCACCCTTCTATGGAGAGTTCGATCGAGAGACATACCTAGAATGGGAAAAGGAGATGGATGTAATTATTAAGTGTCAAGGGTACACAGCGGAGAATCAGGCTTAATTGGCATCTACTGGTTTATATGGATATGCACTTGATTGGTGGTATCAGACAACAAATACTTGGAGACAATATGGAGAGCAACATATTTCTTTTTGGTATGAGATGAAGGCTGTCATGAAGAAAAGGTTTGTAGCCAAGAGGTATGTATGGGTAAAATTCTCATTAAAAAAAAAGAAATATTTGTTCTTCGCTTATGATGGATGGAATGGCTATCTCCATTCCAAAGTGGGTCAGTCAGTCTTGAAATGTGTTCCATAGAATAGAAGAGAAAGGGCCCGGGGTAAAGAAAGCAAGCGGCGAGACGAGCCGTTTATCATTACGATAGGTGTTGTGAATCCACGTTGGAAGGACATCATACCAAAGTCCCGTGCGACTAAGAATAAGAAGAGGTGATAGCCCGACTGCTTGATTCCCATTCACCAATCATTGATGGTTCTAAAACCGCTAAGCCTCCCGGTCACTGGATCTAATCCACCACGAAAAGTAAGAAAGTCGCCAAGGCCTTACTTTATTGCGAGCCCAGAAGTCTCTCTTTTTTTCGGGAAAAAACCAAAAATTCTGCCCTTCTATCCAAAGGATGGAGGGGCGGAGTCTTTTTCGACGGATTGATCCGGACTTCCCCACTTCAACACTCGCAGGAAAGTGTCCCTATCTAACACTAACCCAAGAAAGTGAGACAGAATCCATCTTTACAAACTGATTTGGAAAGGATGCAAAGCCAAGCTAGGGAAGATAAAAGACGTGTTAGGACATCCAGAGATGAGCCAAAGTCCTACTATAGTCGTGAGGAACAAAGAAAGTTGCAGCTACATGAAGCATATCTTGATGAATTGCAAAGCCCACAGTTCAAGGAACACCTCAGGAACTTGATAGATCAATCACTCACTGCTGTGATGAAAGACCCACAACAGGGGTCAGTCCCACGTCCAGAATCCAGAGATGACGAGCTAAGTTGTTACCAGAAGGAACCAGTAGAGATAGCCATTCCACGGTCGTACCAAGTGGTATCAGAGCACTTGGTACGGTTCCAGATCATCCTCATCCTCTGACACTACTTCTCCACTCTCTAGAAGGATCATGATCTTCTTGTTGGTACACTCATTAGCATAGTGTCCAAAGCCATGACATTTGAAGCACTTGACATTCCTGGATCTAGTAGGTGTTACTGGTCCTTTCCCCTTGTTATCACGTGTGGTTCCTTCTTTAGGCTTATCAGGAATTTTATCATTCTTGGAGTAGGTTGACTTAGATGCAGACCCAAACTGAGTCCTGCAACCTCTCCTCTTGTTCTGTTGCTCTATCAGAATTTCTTTATGCAACAGTTCATCCATGTCCTCATACTCTTGTAGTTCCAGCCTATCTTGAATATCTCTATTTAGACCCCCTTAGAACCTGGCCATAGTAGCTTCTACATCCTCCTTCAATTGGTATGGCCCTGGAATGGTTGTCTCTCCCTGGATCACTTGAAGGGGGCGTGGGTGGATGATAGATGATGATGATGGACTTTACCTTCGATCTATTGACTGCTCAAAGGTTGTTTTGCTGCTTCTGAGACACATGATAACCCTGCTTAGTGTCTAGGATGGATCACAGAAGATCACTCTTCCTTAGTGATATAAAACACGTCCACCTAAGTGAACAAAGAGACAAAGTCTCCACAGAGACGATAGGTTGAGCCACTTAACTTTTAAATATTCTCCAGTGATTTTTTAATCCAAATAAAGCTTCTTGCATCTTTATTCATTCTGGTTTGATTAGAATCAATAAGAAATTACCAAATCTCCACACAAGGTAAACTGGAATCACTTTGGTTAAAAGTGGGATAACTTCTTTATCATAACTCCTATGATATTGGTTCAACTTCAGGGTGATTATCCACTGATTTATGAGTCCAAATCAAGCTTCTTTCATCTTGATTCATTCTGGTTTTATTAGAATCAAGAACAAATTACCAAATCTCCAAACAGGGTAAACTGGAATCACTTCGTTTAAAAGTGGGATAACTTCTTCATCATAACTCCTAGAATATTGACTCAACTTCAGGGTGATTATGAACTGATTTATGAGTCCAAATAAAGCTTCTTGCATCTTGATTCATTTTTGTTTGATTAGAATCAAGAAGAAATTGCCAAGTCTCCGAACAGGATAAACTGGAATCACTTTGGTTAAAAGTGGGATAACTTCTTCATCATAACTCCTATGATATTGGTTCAATTTCAGGGTGATTATCCACTAATTTGTGGGTCCAAATCAAGCTTCTTACATCTAGAGTCATTTTTGTTTGATTACAATCAAGAAGAAATTGCAAAATCTCCAAACAGGGTAAACTGGAATAAATTACCAAATCTCCAAACAGGGTAAACTGGAATCACTTCGTTTAAAAGTGGGATAACTTCTTCATCATAACTCCTATAATATTGACTCAACTTCAGGGTGATTATGAACTAATTGTTGAGTACAATTAAAGGTTCTTGCATCTTGATTCATTCTTGTTTGATTAGAATCAAGAATAAATTGCCAAATCTCCAAATAGGGTAAACTTGAATCACTTCGGTTAAAATTGCGATAACTTCTTCACCATAACTCCTATGATATTGGTTAAAATTCAGGTGATTATCCACTAATTTTTTTATTCCAAATCAACCTACTTGCATCTTGATTAATTCTGGTTTGATTAGAAACAAGAAGAAATTGTTAAATCTCCAAAAAGGGTAAACTTGAATCACTTCGGTTAAAAGTGGGATAACTTCTTCATCATAAGTCCTATGATATTGATTCAAATTAAGGGTGATTTTTAAGTGATTTATGATTCCAAATCAAGTTTCTTAAATCGTGAATCATTCTGGTTTCATTAGAATCAAGAAGAAATTGACAAATCTACAAACAGGGTAAACATGAATAACTTCGGTTAAAAGTGGGATAACTTCTTCATCATAAGTCCTATGATATTGATTCAACTTCATAGTGATTCTCCAGTGATTTATGATTCCAAATCAAGCTTCTTAAATCGTTAATCAATCTGGTCTGATTAGAATCAAGAAGAAATTGCCAAATCTCCAAACATGGTAAATTGGAATCACTTCGATTAAAAGTAGGATAACTTCTTCATCATAACTCCTATGATATTGATTAAACTTCAGGGTGATTATCCACTGATTTATGAGTCCTAATCAAGCGTCTTAGATCGTCATTCATTCTGGTATGGTTACAATTAAGAAGACATTGCCAAATCTCCAAACAGGGAAACTGGAATCACTTCGGTTAAAAGTGGGATAACTTCTTCATCATAACTCCTATGATATTGATTCAACATCATGGTGATTATCCACTGATTTATGAGTCCAAATCAAGCTTCTTACATCGTGATTCGTTCTGGTTTGATAAGAATTAAGAAGAAATTGCCAAATCTCCAAACATGATAAACTGGAATCACTTCGGTTAAAAGTGGGATAACTTCTTCATCATAACTCCTGTGATATTGATTCAACTTCAGGGTGATTATCCACTGATTTTTAAGTCCAAATCAAGCTTCATACATCTTGATTGATTCTGTTTTTGATTAGAATTAAGAAGAAATTGTCAAATCTCCAAACAGGATAAACTGGAATCACTCGGTTAAAAGTGTGATAACTTCTTCATCATAACTCCTATGATATTGATTCAACTTCAGTGTGAATATCCCCTGATTTATGAGTCTAAATCAAGCTTATTAAACTTCGATTCCTTCTTGTTTGATTAGAATCAAGAAGAAATTGTCAAATCTCAAAATAGGGTAAACTGGAATCACTTCGGTTAAAATTGGGATAACTTCTTCGTCATAACTCCTATGATATTGGTTCAACTTCAGGGTGATTATCCCCAGATTTATGAGTAGAAATCAAGCTTCTTTCATCTTGATTCATTATGGTTTGATTAAAATCAAGAAGAAATTGCCAAAACTCCAAACAGGATAAACTGGAATCACTTCGGTTAAAAGTGGCATAACTTCTTCATCATAAGTCCTATGATATTGATTAAACTTCAGGGTGATTCTCCAGTGATTTATGATTCCAAATAAAGCTTCTTAAATCGTTAATCAATCTGGTCTGATTAGAATCAAGATGAAATTGCCAAATCTCCAAACATGGTAAATTGGAATCACTTCGATTAAAAGTAGGATAACTTCTTCATCATAACTCCTATGATATTGATTAAACTCCAGGGTGATTATCCACTGATTTATGAGTCCTAATCAAGCGTCTTACATCGTCATTCATTCTGGTATGGTTACAATTAAGAAGAAATTGCCAAATCTCCAAACAGGGAAACTGGAATCACTTCGATTAAAAGTGGGATAACTTCTTCATCATAACTCCTATGATATTGGTTCAACTTCATGGTGAGTATCCACTGATTTATGGGTCCAAATAAAGCTTCTTACATCTTGAGTTGTTTTGGTTTGATTAGAATCAAAAAGAAATCGCCAACTCTCCAAACAGGGTAAACTGGAATCACTTCAGTTAAAAGTGGGATAACTTCTTCATCATAACTTCTATGATATTATTCAACATATTTGTGATTATCCAGTGATTAATGAGTCCAAATCAAGCTTCTTATATCGTGAATCAATCTGGTCTCATTAAAATCAAGAAGAAATTGCCAAATCTCCAAACATGGTAAATTAGAATCACTTCGATTAAAAGTGGGATAACTTCTTCATCATAACTTATATGATATTGATTCAACTTCATGGTGATTATCCACTGATTTTTGAATCTAAATTAAGCTTCTTGCATCTTTATTCATTCTGGTTTTATTAGAATCAAGAAGAAATTGCCAAATCTCCAAACAGGGTAAACTGGAATCACTTCGGTTAAAAGTGAGATAACTTCTTCATCATAACTCCTATGATATTGATTCAACTTCAGTGTGATTATCCACTGAGTTATGTGTCCAAATAAATCATCTTACATCTTGATTCATTTTGGTTTTATTAGAATCAAGAATAAATTGCCAAATAGCCAAATAGGGTAAACTGAAATCACCTCGGTTAAAAGTGGGATAACTTCTTCATCATAACTCCTATGATATTGAATAAACTTCAGGGTGATTATCCACTGATTTATGAGTTCTTACATAGTCATTAATTCTGGTTTGATTACAATTAAGAAGAAATTTCGAAATCTCCAAACAGGGTAAGCTGGAATCACTTCTGTTAAAAGTGGGATAACTTCTTCATTATAACTCCTATGATATTGATTAAACTTCATTGTGATTATCCAATGATTTATGAGTCCAAATCAAGCTTCTTACATCGTCATTCATTCTGGTTTGATAAGAATTAAGAAGAAATTGCCAAATCTCCAAACATGATAAACTGGAATCACTTCGGTTAAAAGTGGGATAACTTCTTCCTCATAACTCCTATGATATTGGTTCAACTTCAAGGTGATTATCCACTTATTTATGAGTCCAAATCAAGCTTCATGATTTTTGATTCATTCTGGTTTGATTAGAATCAAGAAAAAATTGCCAAATCTCCAAACAAGGTAAACTAGAATCACTCGGTTTAAAGTGGGATAACTTCTTCATCATAAATCCTATGATATTGATTCAACTTCAAGGTGAATATACAATGATTTATGAGTCCAAATCAAGCTTCTTACATCGTGATTCGTTCTGGTTTGATTAAAATCAAGAAGAAATTACCAAATGTCAAAACATGGTTTACTGGAATCACTTCGGTTAAAAGTAGGAAACTTCTTCATTATAACTCCTTTGATATTGGTTAAACTTCTGGGTGATTATCCACATATTTATGAGTCCAAATCAGGATTCTTACATCTTGATTCATTTTGGTTTGATTAGAATCAAGAAGAAATTTCCAAATAGCCAAACAGGGTAAACTTGAATCACTTCGGTGAAAAGTGGGATAACTTCTTCATCATAACTCCTATGATATTTAATCAACTTCAGGGTGATTATCCACTGATTTATGAGTCCAAATCAAGCTTCTTACATCTTGATTCAATCTGGTTTAATTAGAATCAAGAAGAAATAGCCTAATCTCAAAAGAGGAAAAATTGGAATCACTTCGGTTAATAGTGGGACAACTTCTTCATCACAACTCCTATGATATTGATTGAACTTCAAGGTGATTCTCCAGTGATTTATGATTCCAAATCAAGCTTCTTAAATCGTGAGTCAATATGGTCTGATTAGAATCAAGAAGATGTTCCAAATCTCCAAACAGGGTAAATTGGAATCACTTTGATTAAAAGTCGGATAACCTCTCCATCATAACTCCTATGACATTGATTCAACTTCAGGGTGATTATCCACTGATTTATGAGTCCAAATCAATCTTCTTACATAGTCATTAATTCTGGTTTGATTAAAATTAAGAAGAAATTTTGAAATATCCAAACAGGGTAAGCTGGAATCATTTCGGCTAAAAGTGGGATAACTTCTTCATCATAACTCCTATGATATTGATTCACCTTTAGGGTGATTCTCCAGTGATTTATGATTCCAAATCAAGCTTCTTACATCGTTAATCAATCTGGTCTGATTAGAATCAAGAAGAAATTGCCAAATCTCCAAACAGGATAAATTGGAATCTCTTCGATTAAAAGTGAGATAACTTCTTCATCATAACTCCTATGATATTGATTCAGTTTCATGGTGATTATCCACTTATTTATGAGTCCAAATCAAGCTTCTTAAATTGTGATTCAGTATGGTTTGATTAGAATCAAGAAGAAATTGTCAAATCTCCAAACATGGCAAAATGGAATCACTTCAGTTGAAAGTGGGATAAGTTCTTCATCATAACTCCTATGATATTGATTCAACTTCATTGTGATTATCCACTTATTTATGAGTCTAAATCAAGCTTCTTACATCGTTATTCATTCTGTTTTGATAAGAATTAAGAAGATATTGTGAAATCTCCAAACAGGGTAACAGAATCACTTCGGTCAAAAGTGGGATAACTTCTTCATCATAACTCTTATGATATTGGTTCAACTTCAGGGTGATTATCCACTGATTTATGTGTCCACATCAAGATTCTTACATCTTGATTCATTCTGATATGATTAGAATTAATAAGAAATTGCCAAATAGCCCAACAAGGTAAGTTGGAACCACTTCGGTTAAAATTGGGATAACTTCTTCATCATAAATCCTATAATATTGATTCAACTTCATGGTGATTATACTGATATATGTGTCCAAATCAATATTCTTACATCGTGATTCATTCTGGTTTGATAAGAATTAAGAAGAAATTACCAAATCTCCAAACAGAGTAAACTGCAATCACTTCGGTTAAAAGTAGGATAACTTCTTCATCATAACTCCTATGATATTAGTTCAACTTCATGGTGATTATCCACTTATTTATGAGTCCAAATAAATATTTTTAGATCTTGATTAATTCTGGTCTGATTAGAATCAAGAAGAAACTGCCAAATCTACAAAAAGAGTAATTTGGAATCACTTCGATTAAAAGTGGGAAAACTTTTCCATCATAACTCCTATGATATTGATTCAAGTTCATGGTGATTATCCACGGATTTTTGAGTCCCAGTCAAGCTTCTTGCATCTTGATTCATTCTGGTTTGATTATAATCAAAAAGAAATTGCCAAATCTCTAAACAGGGTAAACTGAAATCACTTTGATTAAAAGTGGGGTAACTTCTTCATCATAACTCCTATCATATTGATTCAACTTCAGGATGATTTTCCAGTTATTAATGATTCCAAATCAATCTTTTTATATCGTGAATCAATCTGGTCTGATTATAATCAAGAAGAAATTACTAAATCTCCAAACAGGGTAAACTGGAATCATTTCGGTTAAAATTGGGATAGCTTCTTCATCATAACTCCTATGATATTGGTTCAACTTCAGGGTGATTATACACTGATTTTTTTAATCCAATTCAAGCTTCTTTCATCTTGATTCATTCTGGTTTGATTAGAACCAAGAAGAAATTGCCAAATCTCCAAACAGGGTAAACTGGAATCACTTCGGTTAAAAGTGGGATAACTTCTTCATCATAACTCCTATGATATTGGTTCAACTTCAGGGTGATTATCCACTTATTTATGAGTCCAAATCAATATTATAACATCTTGATTAATTCTGGTTTTATTAGAATCAAGAATAAATTACTAAATCTCTAAACAGGGTAAACTAGAATCACTTCGGTTAAAAGTGAGATAACTTCTTCATCATAACTCCTATGAAATTCATTCAACTTCAGGGTGATTATCCACTGATTTATGAGTCCAAATAAAGCTTCTTTAATTGTCATTCATTCTGGTTTTATTACAATTAAGAAGAAATTTCGAAATCTCCAAACAGGATAAACTGGAATCACTTTGGCTAAAAGTGGGATAATTTCTTCATCACAACTCCTATGATATTTATTCAACTTCAGGGTGATTATCCACTGATTTTTAAGTTCAAATCAAGCTTCTTGCATCTTGATTCATTCTGGTTTGATTAGAATCAAGAAGAAATTTTCAAATCTCTAAACATGGTAAACTAGAATCACTTCGGTTAAACATGGTATAACTTCTTCATCTTATGTCCTATAAAATTGGTTCAACTTCAGGGTGATTATCCACTGATTTATGAGTCCAAATCAAGCTTCTTACATCTTGATTCATTCTGGTTTGATTAGAATCAAGAAGAAATTGTCAAATCTCAAAACATGGTAAACTGGAATCACTTCGGTTAAAAGTGGGTAACTTCTTTATCATAAGTCCTATGATATTGATTCAACTTCAGGGTAATTATCCAGTGATTTATGATTCCAAATCAAGTTTCTTAAATCGTGAATTAATCTGGTCTGATTATAATCAAGAAGAAATTGCCGAATCTCTAAACAGAATAAATTGGAATCACTTCAATTAAAAGTGGGATAACTTCTTCATCATAACTCATATGACATTGATTCAACTTCAGGGTGATTATCCACTGATTTTTTAGCCCAAATCAAGCTTCTTGCATCATGATTCATTCTTGTTTCATTAGAATCAAGAAGAAATTGTCAAATCTCCAAACAGAGTAAACTGGAATCACTTCGGTTAAAAGTGGGATAACTTCTTCATCATAACTCCTATCATATTGATTCAACTTCAGGGTGATTATATTGTGATTTATGATTCCAAAACAAGATTCTTATCACGTGAATCAATCTGGTCTGATTATAATCAAAAATAAATTGCCAAATCTCCAAACAGGATAAACTAGAATCACTTCGGTTAAAATTGGGTAACTTCTTCATCATAACTTCTATGATATTGGTTCAACTTCAAGGTGATTATCCACTGATTTTTTAGTCCAAATCAAGCTTCTTTCATCTTGATTCATTCGGGTTTGATTAGAATCAAGAAGAAATTGCCAAATCTCCAAACAGGGTAAACTGGAATCACTTCGGTTAAAAGTGGGGTAACTTCTTCATCATAACTCCTATAATATTGATTCAACTTCAGGGTGATTATGGACTTATTTATGAGTCCTAATCAAGCTTCTTACATCGTCATTCATTCTGGTTTGATTACAGTTAAGAAGAAATTGCCAAATCTCCAAACAGGGTAAACTGGAATCACTTCGGTTTAAAGTTGGATAACTTCTTCATCATAACTCCTATGATATTGGTTCAACTTCAAGGTGATTATCCACTGATTTACGAGTCCAAATCAAGACCATAAGATGAGCATCGATCGACACCCATAGAAGAGTACGTAGGAACGGTGAAAATTCAAAGCCACTCAGACTTCGCCACACGATACCCGCATCCTCCCAGCCCGTACTGTGTTAAAAAGGACTCTGTCGATCGACACCAGCAGGACAACATCGATCGACATCAACGGGCGAACAAACAATCGACGAAAGCAGACAAGCATCGATTGACACACGCCGATGTCAAGCCATAATGCACACCGCTCATAAGAACGGCCAACAGTGACCACCAGTCAGCAGGATGTCAATGCACCAAAACAAGGGAAATTGATTCCAGTTGAAACCTCTTTCGTTGACAGCATCGATCGACGGTACGCACCATATATCGATCGACACCAGCTAGAAGAACATGAATCTGCCATGGACAAGCAGGCAGAGAAAAAAAGTAGTCCAAAGAGAGTGAGATCTAGAGAACCCTATGTTCCCAAACACCTGAGGCGAGAATCTAACAAGGCTGAACTTGATGGATTTCAAAAGAGAGTGAAGACGGTCACTAAGGATATGTCTTTCGAGGATGCATATCACCAGTACAGACTAGTAATTTCTTCAGATAGAGCAAGGAGACGGATAAGGACATTGAGTTGCTGTTTAATATGGTCAACCGTAAACCCAAGAAGACATTGAAGAAGGAACAAGATCTTGGGAAGTTTCTGACTCCCTGCTGTATACATGACACCAATTTCCCATACTCTGTGATACTGGATATGCAGTCAGCATCATGGCCAAGGACACTGCCTAACTGTTAGGATTAAAGGTGGAACCTTCTCAAGATAGCTTCACCTTCGCGGATAAATCCAAAGTAAACTCAGCAGACACGATCAATAATGTTAAAGTAGAGATAGGTGAATACACTGTTCCTGTGGAATTTCATGTGTTGGGAAAACATAAAAACACACCCACGTCAAATTTGGCGCCGTTGCCGGGGAACATTGATCGCCATTAGATTTATTTTCTAGGACTTAGTCTAGGTTTGTTACTTTAAAGATTACTGAATTTTCTTTTTCTTTGTTTTTCAGGTGCATGCAAAAGAGTACCAAGAGCACTAAAGGACAAGACTTACTGTTCTCTGACCCACAGCAACTCGAACCCACTATCCGCAAAGAAAGACGACACGCATCGATCGACGGCATACCATCAGCATCAGCCGATACATTTTTACGGACAGCATCAACCGGCATCAGAAATCAACCATCAACCGATACCAGATCTCTAGCATCAAACGATATTAATCATATAGCATCGATCGACAGCACCTAATCCGCATCGATCGAGGACAAAATACAAGTTCAGATGGTTGCGCCTATAAGTGTGGTTCAGAATAAGAATGGAGACTTGCATAATCTCAATGGTCATCGTCGTCATGCAGCAGGTCAAAGGATAGACGATCACAGGACTATTATCCCTGATACATAAGCAGAAGCAGACGCTTATTAGACTCACAGATTGTGGATGTTTTTCAGGGAAACAAGGGAAAAAGATGATAACATAGAAACCATGTTCAATCACCTCAGAGAGAAGATGAAACAGAGAACCTGTTTGAAAAAGAAAAGTGATCCTTGTAAGTTTGTGATTCCATGCTTCATCAAAGGAAACAAATACCCTAACGCCCTCTGCGACACTGGATCTTCAGTGAGCATTATGCCAAAGTCTATGGCAGAGGAGCTGAACCTAAGAGTGGAAAGTGGAACCCTCCAACGATTTGTTCAGGTTTGTGGACTGCTCAAAAGTAAACTCAGGAGGGATGATAAAAGATGTTCCAGTACAGATCAACAACACCCTAGTCCCAGTAGACTTTCATTTGATGGATATCCAGATCAATTGGAACTCTTCCTTGTTACTGGGAAGAGCTTTCATGGCTACTGTGGTAACTATATGCGACATCCAGTCAAACAGGTTGTATATATCTCTAATTGATAAGAATATCTTTTATGAACCTGTTAAAAATAAGAACGAGGCTACCCTGATCGAATTATGTAATGATTCAGAGATTGTGGCCACATGTTTCTGCCATTACGAGTGTAATGAAGATTCGTTAGATGAAGCATCGATCGACACCCAACCCTTAGCATCGATCGACAGTCCTGCAAATTAACAATCGATCGATACCCACCCTTCAGCATCGATCGACACCCATACCCCAGAAACGATCCACACCCACCATGCTGATTACGATCACAACCTAGCCAACCTCGAATACGATGAACACTACAGAGAAGAAGAGATGATCGAGTACCGAGTGCTTACTATGGAGAGGCTGGATTTTTTCAAGTTTCCAATTAACCAGGGAAATCAATACTGATCGATGGAAACCTTACGCCATCGATCGATACTGAGGACAAAGCAGAAAACGAACATGATTCAGCAGAAGAACACGACAGAGAAGTTGGTTATCTACAACCAGATGAGTTTGGTATTATGATAGATCTAGATGGTCACGCAAGAGGTATGGATGGAAGAATTCTAAACGTCACGAAGGAGGATGTAGCATATATACTTGCAAAGGCCAATGGAACTGGAAACATTTTTGGGCACCGGTCTGATTACCGAGCATCGTTCGACGATAACCATAGACCACCGATCGACACAAATTGGGCATGCCAAGGATACGGTGAAGCCTACGAAGAGTATGACTCAGATTATGATGAGGATGAACCTGGCTGGATAATGAATGCGGGAGTAGGCAATCCAGCATCAACAATCGGCCAATCTTGGCCATCAAAAGACATCAAACATAGACCAGACCCTTCACTTGGAACAGAAGAAACAGAAGTTGGTTATCTCAGACCCGATGAGTTTGGAATTTCTAGAGATGTAGAAGGACGTGCACGAGGTCTTTACGGTAGAATTCTAACTCTACCAAAGAAATATGTAGCAGATGCCCTTCTCATTGCTGAACGATCAGGAAATTTGTTTGGACAACAGCAACAGTCATTAATCGACGCACAGATACCAGCATCGATCGACAACACAGAGCAGAAGCAGGAGAGATACAACAAAGCAGAGATTGATGATATTGTGCAAGAATTCTACAAAGATCAACAGATGTCACTGGATGATTTCTACATGAGGCTTGATGATGTCTACTATCCTATTGATAGAGGCCTTGCCAATTTGACTACACGCATGGATGAGATGAAGCAAGACATGGATACTTTTCATAGACAGCATGCGAGTAGACCGGATGGAGTGACGTCAATCGACGGAAACCTTACGCCATCGATCGATACTAAGTTCAACAGACAGAAGTTCGCCGCATAACACTACTTAGAATAAAGGTTCTCTGATATTGCTTTTTCTCAGTGCCTGATGAAGGATGATGTTTCTCAGCAACTAGAGGAAATGTCAGACACTACAGCTGCCAGACTTAGAATAATCCAGCGCAGTATTGAAAATGTACAAAGAAAAATGCATTCACTGGAGGTTACTAACGAGATCATAAAAGACGAGAAAAGCAAAGGAGATGAAGTAATCAGAAAGTTCACTGGTACATGGTTTCAGAAGAGCAAAGAAGATGTAGCTACTTGTTTTCCAAGTGTTGATCAACTTCCTTTCTAGTCAGAGCATTCACAACGTCGTGGGAGGCAACCCACTGTTTAGTAAGTTTTCATTAGTTTTTATTCTTCATTTATTACTAATTTTCGTATCTATTTATTCTCATACTAAACAAATAAAAAATAAAAAAATACTATGAGGAAGATTGTCTGCCTAGCGCATCGACCGACACTTGATTACTGCCGATCGAGGGAGTAAGAAACACATCGATCGATAGGCACTTAACTGTGTTGATCGACGGTCAGTTTTTCCTTGTTACAATTGGTCCTCATGATTTATTTCTTCCCCAATCTCCGACTGTATAACACTGACGATAGTGTTGTTTAAGTGTTGGGGAGCTGTTACTAATATTGTGTTTTATGTTGAGTTTTATAAAAATAGGAACTTACAGGTCTAGCATCGATTGACAGCCATATCCGAACATCGATCGACTCTATCTTATAGAGAGAGGTATCGAGTTCTATAATTAAGCTAATTACTAATTATTTAATTTTTCTAACCAATCTAGGGCGGATTACACTGGGGACAGTGTAGTTTAAGTCATGGGTGAGGTTCGCTAATGCTATCTGATTGTTTTTGAGTGTTATTTATATCTATATGTTTTTTTAAAAAGTTTTATTGAGTCAAGAAGAGGACTATGATCAAGATTTATTATTGACTAACCATGCTATAAGCACCATCCTAAGAAGGTTATTTGCGAAGATTACCAGAGATACCCAAGTGGATCATCCTGCCACTATTTCACACTTGCATAGAAGTTTGGAGGAACCGAAGATGATTTCCAACACTAATCCTGACATTATTTGCTTGCTTTGGGATTTGCTATACATTGGATCGGATTCCTTCTGCAATTCTGGAAGGTAAAAGTCTGTGTGCTTCTGATTCCCCTCCCTCTCCCCTTCAGTTTAAAAAAATAGTCGAAAAGGATTTGGTGGCTACAACAATTAAACATTGATTCATATGATCCTAGAAAGATATAAAGGTAAAAAAGAAGTGAATATGATCTGGTGGCAAAAACCATTAGGGCTTAATTCAAGGAAGCATATCCAAATATCTTAGTCAATTAAAAACAATAAAATGATACCCTCAAAACAAGGGAGACATTGACTGAGAAGAGGTAAGAATAGAGAGAGGAAAGGAATCAGAGTAGGCTACCTATGTGTTCAGATACTTGCAGAGGTAAGAGTCCATGTGTCCCTTGATTGATACTCCCAAGGTAAAGCATACACTTTATTTTATGCAAAGAAATGATATCACTAGAGGGGCGAGTCAGACTACTATTTGCTAAGTTGTTGGTAGAATGAATTTAGTTGCTATACTAGGATATGGTACATAAAGTTTCTCTGTGATTGGCTTGATAGGATGTGGTTGTAATAAAGCAAGGTAACAGTTATACTTAGACAATATGTTTCTTCGCTTTTCAAAACATCTTTCAAAGGCTTATTTGCTTGAGGACAAGCAAAAGGTTAAGTATACGGGAGTTGATATAACCTATTTATTACCAGTTTTAGGCCATGTTATAAACTCTGTCTAGGTTCTGTTATGTGTGTCTAGGCTATGTTTTGAGGTCTTTACAGGTTCAGGTACATTTTTGAGATATATGGAGATATTTGGAGCTTTTGGAGCATTTGGAGAGGAATAATCCGTAGCTGATCATTGAAGAGAATTGAAGTACGAGATTATCATCGATCGACAATACAACGTAGGCGTCGAACGATGTTACCTGACCAAGATTGATCAAATATTGCACATCTGCCATCAATCGATGTCCAGTTTTCAGACAGCCGAATTTCAAGCCCAAGTTAGAGACATGATACAAGATTACAAGATTACCCTTGGACGTCTTTTGACCTAGACTTTAAGGTTCTATATTTATACTTTATGTATTGCACCAGAAAAAGTGGGCTACTAGGAGGGGTGCTAAGTGTTCTAAGTGTGCTTTGAAACCCAAATATTTTATCAATGCATTGCATTCAGATTACTATTCTTACTTCAGTTATGTCTAAGTAGTCTTCAACTAGGTTTAGGGTTTATCTATGGTACTAATGGATTAGCAAAACAATAGAATTGTTAAGGTCATTATTAGATCTATTAATAGAATTGTATTTATTATTTGAGTTCTAGAGTAGCTAACTAGAACCCTGATAATAGGATAGTTAGGCGCAAGCGAGAGCATGGTCTACTACCGGAATCTATTCCGTTGAGCTAGGTTGCTAGAAACAAACGAGAGTTGATTTAGCCAATCTAGTGAACTTATCGAATTAGGTCATAACGCTTGACTCAAGAAACCATCGATCGACGCAGGATCATTGCAATCGATTGATGGTCATTCAATGTCAACAAGCGAGAGCTGAGACATTTGACTTAGTCAATAGATTAGGCGCGCATGCGAGAGCTGGTGTCTTTTACATTCGATTTCAAGTTCCATGATTAAATAGCTTTAACTTTTATCTACTATAATCCACTTGCCTGAAACCCTAGATCTAGCATATTTCCAAATTTACATTACTAGCATATTTAAATATTTACATTACTAGCATATTTCCATATTTACATTACTAGCAATTTCCATATTGCATCTATACCTTCTAATAAAGAATATTTCCTTGACTTGATTACTTGCTACCAATATATATAGTTACCTAGCGTAGCCTTTAGAAATAAGAAATCTATTGTGTGCCATTGTTCTTTGTGGATTCGATCCCTAAGTATTACACATGATTTCTCTTGACAAGAGTATTATTGTTTTGTGTGTTAGGATTAAAGTTTAATTTTACAGTTGTTTGTTTAGGATATTATTACCCTATTAAACATAAAAACACACCCGCGTTACTCCGTTTTTCAAAACGTCTTTCACAGGCTTGTTTGCTTGAGGACAAGCAAAAGGTTAAGTCTGGGGGAGTTGATAGGGTCTGATATTTACCAAAATTGTGCCTTGATATCAGCCCTATTTAGAGTATATTATATGTGTTTGTAGTATTTTTTAGAGTATTTTAAAGTTGGGAAAATTCCATAAAAATACCCCAACTAAATTTCATTAAGCTTTTTAATACCTAAAATTTTTCGATACCCAGTTTAATACCTCAACTAATTATTTTCTTCATTTTAATATACTAACTTTTAAAACTATGCTCATTTTAATACCTAAACTTTATTTATTTTAATTAAAAATACTACAAAGTTTCAAACAAAATTTTAAAAAATTCCAAAATCTAAGAGAAAATATGTAAATTTTCTAATTTTATTTTAAATATTTAGGAAAGAAGGTAAATAAATTATCAGATTTTTTTTTATTTTTTATAAATTTAAACTTGAATGTAAAAAAATGAATTTATTTTCTATTTCAGAAAAACTAAATTCAATATTTTAAAATTTAAAATTATATTACAAAATTTAATATTATACAAAATTTAATTACTTTTATTTTTCAAATAAGCAATAAAATTAGAATTTTTGAGAGTATTTTTGTAATTTTTTGAGATTTTCTAAGTTTCATTTGAAATTTATTAGTATTTTAACTAAAATAAATAAATTCTAAATAGTAAATGGGCATAGTTTAAAAGTTTGTATATTAAAATGAGCAAAATAATTAGTTGAAGTATTAAACTGTGTAGCGAAAAAATTGGGGTATTAAAAAGCTTAATGAAATTTAGTTGGAGTATTTTTATGGAATTTTCCCTTTAAAGTTCAGGTACGTTATGGAGATCTTTGGTGATTCTTGAGCTTTTAGAGATGTAGTATTGCACAGATACGTCAGATGTTTAGCTATGGATTGAGACTTTCCCACGGTGAGATTGAGCTAAATTTTTACATAAGATAGAGATTTGAGTTAGCAAGGAAAAACGATATAGCTGCTAGCTGATGGTGACCATCGATCGACACAGTTAAGTGGTGATCGATCGATACTAGGGTTACTCCTTCGATCAATGGTGATCAAGAGTCGGTCGATGCTCTGTGCAGACTATCTTCCTGGGCTTTGTTTTTTTAACGTGCAATAATAAAATAAAATCAAAAATTAGACTAATATGATCAAAAACTAATTAATAACTTACTAAACAGTGGGTTGTCTCCCACTCAGCGCTTTTTTATAGTCTTTAGCTTGACATTTTGGATTTCTGATTCAGTTCTGATGAGATTGGGGACTTTCTCCAAAACAATTCCCAATGTCCAATGTCTTTAGCTTCATCACCCTTTTTGTGAAAGACTCTATAGATTCTTTTCATTTGTTTATCATCTCAGAAATAAGGAGTGCTGGAAGCTTTGCTAATTTCTGAGAGAAGAATCTGCTGCGCACTATGTACTTCCTAACACCATCTGAGTAGTGGGGAATTAATGATAACTAAGGACCGTCCTTGGTCCTTTTTCTCTTCTTCCAATTCCTCTTCTTATTTACCCAGACTTGTCTAATCTCGTGGTACCTCTATCAAAAAGATTATGGAACACTTAGAACTCATTCTGGTCTGATCCGTGATGAGTGTCGATCGACGCTCTAGTGTTGATGTCGATCAATGTTCCAATGGTGGCTTCGATCGATTCACCAATGATTGTGTCGATCGATGCTGCGACTGATGGTCCTTGGTCAACGTCACCTTCATACTTCAATACTCTCTAAGAAACAATTGTATGCTGAAGATCATCAAATTCCTCAACATAGAGATCCATATGCACACTTCCATCTGGTGGAATAGGAAATTCACCCTAAAAACAGCACTAGGAACCACAAACTTCACTGGGTCATGTACCATCTTTGCTCTTTTGTGAAAACCAGCAGCTTCTTCTGTGCAGATAGGTGGTCGTAGATGTTCAGGGACAGCAAGGTGTGAGGTCTCAGACATGTGAATTCTCTCCTCAAATGGTTCCATCTCAACTGTGTAACCTTGTTCGTCCAATAATAAGTGTCGATCGATATCAGCTGTGCTAGTTTTTTCTGAAGTTTCCAGATATATTCTCGAAGTGTTATGCTCATCATCAAGCTTCTTCTCCGAGTTCTGATGCATATCTTCAAACCATTCTTATGGATACACAGTGGCTTTCCTACTCGAATCCAAATCCCAAAATTGTTCTTTATCCTTTGGCTCCAAGAGATCTTCGATGGTGATTTTTCTTTCTGGTGTCGAGTCTGAATGTCCTGAATATAACTCGATCTTTCATCGATGTCGAGTGGTGTCAATCGGCAACCAGGGTTAGTCTCGATCGATGCTGAGGTCTTAGAGTCGATCAACGTTGAGATCTTAGTGTTGATCGACGCCCAAGTTGGATCACTAACTCGGCTTCTTCTGCTCTGCTCGGCTCAGATCCATTGCTAAACATACTCGAGAAGCTTTCCTGCAACCTCGTTTTCTTTATTTATTTGCCAAATTTTAAGGATCTTGTTCCACTTATCGTTGATCTCTATTTCTCGAGCTGCTGCAGCTTCATCGAGAAATAAATAAAGGACCTCTCTTTCAATATCATCCCAGAGGCTCAGAGATCGTGGCTCCAGTCGACTAAACCAACTAAATACATTCCAAGAGATAGAATAGGGGAAGATCTTGCAGAGCATATGGTATCCAGACACTTCATTTTGCTCGCTACTTGAGACAAGATCCACAAGTTCTTTGATGTGTTCCTTCGGATCTTCATGCGGCAAAACTTGAAAAGAGTTATGAGGTGCCCAATAACACCAATCACGACTCATAAGGAAGTCATTTATCTCATAAACAGAAATGACATAAGAGATCACAGAACCATATGCATTAATAAATTGTCATGTACTGCTGCAAAGGAAACCTTCTTCGTCTCGTAAGATCCCATTCTCATCATCTTCAAGTATGAGAAGTTCAACATTCTCTGTCTTTCTGCAAGTAGTATCGATCGACGGTGAAGTGTGGGTGTCAATCGATGTCATGATGTTAGTATTGGTCAACGGTGAAGTGTTGGTGTTGATCGATGCTCGCTTCTCTTTGCTAGCGATCACTGCTTGGAGGGTGTCGACTGCCCTCGTAGACTTATGGATCGTGCGCGAATCAGTAAGTTCCTTTTTTTAAGAACCCAAAAATCCTCTCCTCATTGCTTCCTGATACTAATATGTATGTACCTCAAACACAAGAAAAAAATTTATGTAAGAAAAGTAATATAGAAAAATACCTAGAGTAAATCAAACAAATTGAGTCTAATGGGGAATCCTCGCTCCCCGGCAATGTCACCAAATTTAACAGGAGGGGTTTTATGTATTTCAATGCAAACTCTATCAGATTAACCCTACGAACTACTCTTGCCAAGAGAGCTCAAATTGTAGTACTTAGGGATATAATACACAAGTAGCATCGGCACACAATAAACTTAATACAGTCGCGATTAAGCTTGACAAATAGATTAATAAGCAGTAAATAAACTATATCAGATAATTGATTGATTGGTAAGTAAACAATAATAAAAAAATACCTAGATCTAGGCTTCTAGGAAAGTAGATTATAGAGGATAGAATCTAAGCGTATTAATCATAGAACTCGATATCTAATGTAAAAGACGACCAGATCTCGCAGCGATTCTAATCTATTGACTAAGTCTGATGTCTCAACTCTCGCTTGTTGACAGGGAATGACCGTCGATCGATGGCAATGATCCTGCATCGATCAATGGTCTCTTGAGTCAAACTTTATGACCTAATTCGATAAGTTAGCTAAATTAACTAAATCAACTCTCGTTTATTTTTAAAAACCTTGCTCAGCAGGATTAATTCTGGTAGTACACCATTTTCTCGCTTGCGCCTAACCATCCTATGATCAGGGATCTAGTTAACTACTCTAGAACACAAGCAATAAACACAATTCTATTGATAGAACTAATAATCACCCAAACAATTATATTGTTTGGCTAATTCATCAATACCATTAATAAAACCTAAACCTAACAAGAGATCTACTCAGACATGATTTTTGTCACAAAAATCATAGATGAATAGAATATATATATATAATATAAAACCAAAGGAGTTGCAGGAGAACTCTGAAGGAGTTCCTCCCTTCTCTCCTAACCCTATAACAATGAATAAAAGAGCTTTTTGCCTAAACAATGGCATAGAAACAGATAAATAGGGTTTTAAGTCGTGCAAGGGCATTATGGTTATTTGTGGTGGCTTATGGGCTTTAGTTGGTCCTGTCTTCAGGAATCACCGTCGATCAACACTAAGTCTGCACAGTTGATCGACACTAAGTATGCACCGTCGATCGATACTCATTCATCTCTTGACAACTTACTCTCGCGAGGCAGACATACCACTCTTTAGTACGACGGGCATAAGTTTAGCTGTAGGATCCTGATTGAACTCAAACAGGTGGCACTAGATCAATCGCACCGTGGGAAGGTCTCCATCCATAGCTAAACATCTGACGCATCTACGCAGTTCTGCATTTATAAAAGCTTCAGAATCACCAAAGTTCTCCAGAACGTACCTGAACCTTAAAATACTCTAATACATACTCCAAACAAATATAGTATAATCTAAATAAGGCTGATATCATGGCACAATAGTGGTTAATATTATGCCCTATCAGTTCCCCTGTCTTTCTTCTAGTTGTAAAAACATGAACCACCAGTAAAGAGCATATCCATTGAACTCTATTAGAGCAAGCCTCACCTTCTTTTGGCTAAGAGTAGTTTTGAAAATCAAAAATAAGCTCCATCTTTTTCTCCCATTCTAGGTTAGAATAATGATCATTCTTGCCACTGGAAGCTAGTATTATAAGCTTGCGATTGCCAAGGCTTTCATCTGGTGCATCTCTGGCTGCTCGGCGGGTGTTGGTTCTGGTTAGTGAAGCTCCTCTTGTCGATTTAGAAACATCAGTACTCCTTCCAGAGGAGGAATCACGATCATCAGTCTCTCATGTTCCAACTCGTTTGTCTCTCCTCTTGCTCTGAGCATACTTTCAAGCATGAGAAGTCTGACCATGAAAATTATCAATAATTTCAGTAAAAAAAATCTTAAGCTTTCATTGTCTTCATGATCTCTTACATCATTGCTTCCATCTGCAATTTATTAAAATTAACAGATGCTGCTTCCTCTTCTTCTCTGCTACCATCAGACATGGTTTCCTATTAAGATACCCAACAATAAAGGTTAGTACAAATAAGGTTAGCCGAAGCCTAACTGGTATTTCTCTCTTCACTCAATAGTTTTCTGTGAATCCAGTAGTTCAGAAACAAACAAAGATCACGCCTCCAGTGAACAAACCTCGATTCCCAAACAAGAAGAAAGAGATAGATAGATTGCAATATTTTGTTTTGCAAGAGGTTTTACCACCAAAGACTGGATTTCTCCTCATCCTTAGCCGGATTTCTCTTTGACTTTTTTTTATGATTTTTCTATTGATATTTTTTTTGATAAACTGGTTGGCACTTTTGCAGGTAAAACAGATAGATAGAAAAGAGATGAACATATTCAACAGAAACAGATAGATCAACCGAGGTTCCGAAAGAGAAACAGAATTCAAATTTTTTTAGAATCAAACCCTAGATCAAGAGCCTTCATTCTACTCTGATACCACCTGATGAACCCTTGATTAAGAAGGATTCATTTATCCCTGTTCCTTGAAGGATGATCGACTCCTTTGAATGGTGTTTTTGCTTATTTTGGTGAATTATTGATGGATAAAAGTCGAGATGGATGGTGTTCTTCAGTTGATGATCGATGGAAAGATCACAACTTGTGTAGAGGAATCAATGATCAAGAGAATTAACTTTGTTTTCCGATCAAAGACTATGCGTATGGTGAATGAACTCCTTAGCCATCAATTTTCATATGATGAACAAATGATTCACAAGTTTAGAGAGAATTTTGATAAAAAAGAGTAACTGTTTTTATTAGGAATCGACAAAGGTTTATGTAGAACAAAAGGGGTATGCCAAGCGGCTTATTTGAAACTAGAAAATAACTAGGACTTGTGGCTTTATGAAAAATAAAGATAAAAAGCTAAGCAAGAACGAAGACTGAGAGGTTGAACAACTTTACTCGGTTCTGGTCTTGATCTTCAATTGATTTTGGTTCTGGTTCAGAGTAGACCAAGACAGAAATCGATTTCCTCTATCTTCTGGTTTGTGATCTGGTAATGGGGCCTTTAGAAAAATAGAATTGGTCTTGGTGTTGATCTGATTGGGCTGAGGAAGGCAGACCATCTTCAGGACTAAGGTTGGGTCGATTGTCTTAACTTACTTTGGACCGAGCTGCATCAGCTCCTGGATTAGTGTCACTCTCACTCAGCTCAACTTCATCTCTTGGATCAGTTTCACTCTTATTCATCTCAGCTTCAGCTCCTGGAGCAGTGTCACTCTCCTTCAGCTCCAAATCAGCTCCATCCCCATCTCACTCTCATTCAGCTCCAAGAAGTCAGTATCAAGAAGTCAATAAATGGCCTTCTTGAGTCTTAGGATATTTCTAGGATTGACCAAGTGCTCTAGAACAGGATAAGGATGCATGTAGACATCATATTCTAACTCTCCTTGTAGGAAAGCCTTCTTGACATTCGTCTGCCATAATTCCCATTCCAAATTTGTTGCAAGTGATAGAAGGATCCGGATTGTATGCAGCTTGGCTACTGGTGCAAATGTATCCACATAATCCTCTCCATATGTCTGAGTGAGACCTCTTGAAACTAGTCTTGACTTCTTCGTCTCATCCTTTCCATTTGGTAAGGACTTGATTGTTAACACCCACTTGCTTTATACTGACTTCTTTCCCTTTGGGAGTTCACTTCCATACCAATTTCATTGATGATCATGGCATTTGTCTCAGCACTATCTGAGTCTCTCCATTCCTAAAGATCCATTTTGTTAGATAGAGGAGACTAAAGGATTAAAGTCTTATAAAGAAATGGAGAAGATGTGATTTTGGTGTGTCCATACACTTTGGTCTGTGCAAGCCGTACAGATTCGGCAAGCTGGGTCGACCAGGTCGAGAAAATTACCCGAGTAAATGTAACTTTACTAAGATTACATTTAATTGTTACCTCACGGATGAAATTGACCAAAAGAAGAAGGGAGGCTCGTGTGGACAGGCTGGCACAAGCTGTAAGGAACAACATTTGGTCATGATCCCTCTGGCATCAAGCGTGTGAGCATTATTGGCCAAAACATTTCAAATGGACGCTTCTCTCGACCTTTGACTCCACATGCTTCTCTTCTTGTATCTGTTAACCTTATCTTGTAGATCCTCTATAATAATTGTAAACTTTTGGTCGAGTAGTATACACTGAATTTTCCAGTCTCTCTCTAGTCTCTCTCAATGGTTTCTTAGTCTAATGTCTAAACCGGTTACTAATCTCTTCACTTCTTCTTAAAAATATAAAGTATTTCTATCTAAAATTGGATTCCATAAATGATTTTATGGTATCAGATTCAGGTTCATTAAAATAAGGGTTTTGATTTATAAAAACTCAAGAACACAACTTTAGATATCGTTAAGTCCGAGAAGCTCAAGATGAAAAACATGTAGACTACTGTCATTCCAGTTACTCTAAAGGGTGGAAACTACCTTCTATGGTCTTGTGTAATGAAGACCGCGGTCGGAAGTAAGGGTTTGTGGAGTAAATTCATCAAGGATGAAGCTTCAAAGCTCATTACTCATGAAGGCGACAAGGAGATTGTCGTGTGTGATGAAGAAAAATGGGTGCAAGAAGACTTTTTTGTTATGTCTATCCTACAAAGCTAGCTTAATCCTTAAATATTGGAGGCCTATTGCTACTGTGAGAAGGAAAAAGATCTATGGGATACACGACAAAAGGTGTATGGAAACATCTCAAACCTAACCCGTGTGTTTGAGATTAAGCGAGTTATCAACAACTTAGCTCAAGAAGATATGGACTTTACCAAGCATTTGGGAAAGTTTAGAGCTTTGTGGCCAGAGCTTGAGATACTGAGGCCGAGTACTACTATCAAGATAAGCTTAATGAGGTCTTTGGTCTCTATCTCACACTCAACTCTACCTACAATTTTCTCATTAAGCACATCTTGAGAGCTGAGAGGTTACCATCCTTAAAGAATTTTTCGCGCAGATTCAAAAGGAACAAGGGTCTATTGGGATCTTTGGAGGCAAGGGAGAGCTCTCCTTATCAAGATGAAGTACCTAAAGCAAAGATATGACAACAATTATGAGGACATGAGGTTCAATGGAAATTGTGATCATTACAAGAGACATGGTCATAAGAATAGCCAATGTTGGATCCTCCATCCTCATCTAAAGCCGCCTAAGTTCATGAATGATAGGGAAGCCAGAGTAAATTTCTCTTGTGGAGAAAATGAGCAACATGGATCAAGTGGAGCTGGTACCTCAAGCAGAGCAAATGAAGCAGATGGACGTGAAGGTGGTGAAAGCAAGGCACTGGTGACATATACTGCTCATCAGAACAACCATCCAAACCGGTCCAATGAGCAAGACTTCATTAGGAGATCAGACATTCATGCCCTCATCAAAATTTTAGTAATAATGGTAACACTCTTGGTAAAATTCATGTTTATTCCTTTGGTGCGTGCAAGGTTGCTAGTACTTGTGATCAATCACATGTTGCTTATAAACCGCTTAACATCCTTGGTCAATCTCATAATGCTTATAACACGATGATGGGTCATAATATTTACCTGTTTTTGATCATATTATATGCCCTATTTGGAGTCTGTTATATATGTCTAGGATATGTTTTAGTCTTTTTAGGTCCAGGTACATTTTGGATCATTGTAGAGATTATGAGACTTTCTGGAGCAGAGAGAGAGAGGAACCGCATAGATGGTTAAATCCAGCAAAATACGATCGAGACAGAGCATTGCGTCGATTGACGACGTACCCTTGTTGTTGATCGACGGTCAAAGTGTAGTTCCCCAATTAACAAAGTACCCGACTTGAAGCCCAAGTCACAGAAATTACAAGATTTCCCCTATATGAGTTTTACCTAGTTACAATTACGTTGCCAGTGTTTTATGCAAAGAGAGTTTTTAGATACTTTTTAGAACAAACATAGTAGTTTAGGGTTTTGGGGGAGAAGATCAAGACTTCTCAAGATTTTTATAAGAACCCCACTTTTTATCCCTCTTCTTTATCTTATACATTATTTCATGTTTATGATTATGTTCAGCTTAACTATGTCTGAGTAGTCACCTTGTTAGATTTAGGGTTTATTAATGGTATTGATGAATTAACCAAACAATAGAATTGCTAGGGTGATTATTAGACCTATAATCAGAACTATACTTATTGCTTGTGTTCTTGATTACCAACCTAGAACCATGATCTTAGGATAATTGGCACTGCGAGAGTAGGATCGTTACTTGAATAAATCGTGTTGAGCTTAAATTACTAGGTATAATCGAGAGAATGATATAGTAATTCTAAGTGAACCAATCAAATCTTATTGTTTACTGCTTGAATAAGAAAGCCATCGATCGATGCTGTTTGCATACCATCGATCGACGGTAATTCCGATTTCGCACACAAAAGTTGTAGACTCTGAGCTTAGCCATATGATATATATAATATTATATCGTAACTAATTGAATTCATTGTCTATGATTAAAAACCCCTTGGCTTCTATCCATTATAATTCATTACCTAAAACCCCTAGATCAAGCTATTTTCCTTACTTGTTTACATACCAACAATCTCTCATGTTACTTATTTAGCATTACTAAGTCGAATATCAAATATATTGTGTGCCCTCGCTCTATGTGGATTCTATCCCTTCATAAGACAGTTGAACCTCATATTCGAGAGAGTAATCAGTAGCTCTAGGGTAATTTAAGCATGTATCAAATTTAGCCCTATTACCGGGAGAAAGGATCACCATTAGTTTTGTTTTGCAAGTTTTGTCTATGTTTTCTTTTCAGTTAACTTACAATTTTTTTTCTTTTTTCTTTCAGGTGCATGCCCAGCAGTACCAGAAGCAACAAGGAAAAGTACTTAATTTTTTCAGACCCTGTAGCCATCAAACGTAGCATCCACCAGGACAAACGACAACATCGATCTGCGCCAATATTTATTGATTGATTGACACTCATCTGTTGGAATCGGTCGTCACCAATACTGAGGCATCGATCGACGGTGATTCCTGAGCAGAGATTGTTGCTATACTGATCGTAACTACGAATGAGAGAAGGGACCTGTATGACTTGATGGTCATTTTCGTAATGCAACTGGTCACGAAATTGATGATCGGGGGACTGTAATCCCTGAACCAGAAGAAGCTGTTGTAGCTCAAGCTGAAGCTGAAGCCTAGGCTGCTGAACCCCGAACGTTTGTTGACTACAGTCGTCTAGATCAATTTTATGCCAACAGATCTGCTATTCGTCCTCCATCTTTCCAGAGGAGCGATTTTGAGCTGAAGCCAGCCTATTTCACACTTGTTGCACATATACAATTTCATGGTCATTCTCATGAGCTCCGTATGGATCGTTTAGAGTGATTGGAGGATCTTGTGTCTACCAGCAAAGCTAATGGAGTCCCTGAGGACTACCTTCTATGCAAGCTCTTTAAATATTTTCTTGCTGGAGATGCTTCTTACTAGCTTAAGAAGTTACCACCAGGATCTCTTACATCCTAGACAGACTTCAAAAACGCCTTCCTTAATAATTTTTTTGATGATGACAGAGTTGAGGATTTTAGGAGCAGAACTACTACAATCCCACAAGAGTCTGCATAGTCTTTCAAAAACTCATGGATCAGATTTAAATCCTACCAAAGAGATTGTCCACACCTTGGATTCAGTGAAGTGAAACTTCTCTGCACTTTCTTCAGAGGTATTTAGCTATCATACCATATGGCTTTACACACAGCCAGCGAAGGAAATTTCTGCACAAGGAGTCCAGAAGAGGCTACCAGATTGATAGAAAATTTGGCAGCTATCAACAGCACCAAGAACATTGATCATGGGAGGAGGTTATCCGCCCCAACACTAACCAAGGATCAGATGGAAGAAGTAATCGCCAAGTTGGACAGTGTTCAGAGGTTTATGAGGAAGCAAGTTAGCTTCACAGAAGCTGTAGAAGCTATAAGATCTGACAATTAGAAAGTTGAAGAAAAAGATGTGAATTTTGTTGGTGGAAATAGATTCCAAAGATATGGGAACCAGAGCAACATAAAATTTTATGGAAATGGTCAGAGAAGTAGCTACAACCAAGGATCACAGCAGCAGCCGAGACCCTACAGCAACAACATAATCTATGGAGTTTCCTATTATCAGAAAACCCCATCAGTACCCAAGAGAACTAGATTGAAGACATGATTGACTAGGTCCTGGAGGGAAAGCAGAAGATGACATTGGATTTCAATGGAAAGATTGATGATGTCTATGTATAACCTAAACACTAAATTTGAAGCTCTCAACACTCATGTGAAGAACCTAGAGAATCAAGTGGTTCAGACCAGTGAAGCTGTGAGGAGACAAGAAGCTTTGATCAATGAAAATATTGAGGGTGGACAGAAGCACCATGTCCGTGCCATCATAGATGATGATTTTTGGCAAGTTGTGGAAGAAGTTTGACACCAAGAGGAAGAAATTTGTGAGAATTCAATGCCATGTTTGAACGACCATTAATCGACATCCAAAGCTAACCATAAATCGACACTGAAGAATCCGTGGAATCTTGTGAAGAGATGGACACTGATCAACAGCCAGACCCTCCCATCGATCGACGGCAAAACGAAACAAAAGGATGTCGGTTACCAAGGATATACATGAGTCTTTTATATAATAATAGGCATCCGAAACCCACCATATCCAAACCCAGACAGACAGATAAACCAGTCCCTACGTATCTTAAAAGAATGTTCAGTCATCTGAAGGAGAAGATAAACCAAATAGACTGATGAGGACATTAAAAGAATGTTCAGTCATCTGAAGGAGAAGATAAAGCAGAGTGTTAAGTTGAAGAAGAGAAATGACCCTGAAAAGTTTGTGGTCCGTGCAACATCAAAGGACATAACTACCCTCATGCACTCTGCAACACCGATTCTTCAGTAAGCCTTATGCCAAGAACCATTGCAGAGGTCGTAAGCTTAAAGGTGGAGCCTTCTATTGATTCATTCACTTTTATGGACTGCTCTAAGGTGAATTCAGGAGGCATAGTCAAAGACCTCCAAGTGGAATTAGACAATGCTCTAATTCCTGTAGACTTTCATCTCTTGGACGTCCAAGTGGAGCAACATTCATCCCTTTTACTTGCAAAAGCTTTCATGGCCACTGTAGGAGCAATATACAACATGAAGACAAACAGGTTATATCTATCTCCTATTGATCAAAATCACTACTATGAGCCTGTTCAAACTAGAACCAAAACTGCTCTCAATGATTTGATTCATCAACCAGAACTTCTGGCTACATGTTTCTCCGATTTTGAGCTAGGGAATAAGTCGGATGATGGAGAATCGATTGACACCTAGACCATACAATCGGTCGACAGCCACAATATACAGTCGGTCGACATCCACCCTTGGAAACCAATCAACAACAACCCTGACTTAGGCAATGATACGGCTAACCCAGATTACGATGAATCTTATCTTGAAGAAAAATCAATCGAGTACCATGCTCTTGCACTAGAGGAAGCTGGAAATTTTAGAGGATCCAGAGTAACCTTGTTTGCGACATCGATCAACGGTGGCCCTATACCATCAAACAACGCTAATCTGGCAGAATACAATGCAGTTTATGGTTATCTCAGACCAGATGTGTTCATTATTATAAGGAATCCAGAAGGATATGCATGAGCAATGGATGGACGAACTATCAACGTATCTAAGGAAAATGTAGCAGACAGACTGTTGGGGTCAAAATCAGAAACGACGGAATAAATGCCTGAAAATTCTTGAATTTTTTTTTTCTAAAAACAAAAAAAAAAACAAAAAGCGCGGGAAATCACAACTAGAACCTTGTACAAATTCAAAAAGTACTGGATGGTAAATTATTGGAAAGGAAAAACGAGCAACGAAACGACCAAACCAACCGCATCCAACCCGCCCGACGGCAAGTTGAACGAACCAAGCCCAACTTGCCATCAGGTGAGTTGGGACTGCTCGACTAACTCGCCTGATGGCGAGTTGGATTTGCTCGACCAACTTGCCTGATGGGGAGTTGGACGGGACAGTCCAACTCGCCATCAGGCAAGTTGAGATTGCCATCCAACTCGCCTGATGAAAAGTTGGGCCGTCCCCGTCCAACTAGCCATCAGGCGAGTTGGATCAGCATGGCGATTTGGATTGTCTCCACCCAACTCGCCATCAGGCAAGTTGGATTGACCACTTCAAACTCGCCATCAGGCGAGTTGGATCGACCACGTCCAACTCGCCATCAGAGAGACATTGCAGGTTTTCTCTCAGAGAAATTGTAAAAACATTTAAGTAAAAAAAAACAGCCTAAAAGGTCTAAAACACGGCTAAAGGCCCACTTTCGATTTTCGATGGGATGACGGTATACCTATTGTTCGCAGGAGAAGATAAATGTCAAGTCCAAAAGATAAATGTCAAATTTCGAGAGATATTCATGAAAATTGAAGAAAAGTGAAATATTTCCTCAAAGCGATAAATATGACTTGGGGGCATAAAAAGAAAGAGGAAACCACCTTGAAGAGGAGTATATAAGGAACTCCAAGGTTATAGACAAAGAAAAATATAAAAAAAAAGTAAGAACACACAACCAACTTAGCACTTAGAGCAATTTAGGCAATTTACTGTTTTCTATTTTTGAGCTGCGAATCAACTAGGTTTACAAGTTTTAGGTGGTTAGAACTAGGGAAATCGTCAACAGCTTTTGCGGCCGTGGCTTTACCTGTTGTAATGCTCATTCACGAACTTGGAATAAGATCTTCTTTGCTCTCTTTTGTTTTTATCGGCTGACTGTTCTGTTTTTATTGTCCGATTGCTTGACGTTTGGCTTCGCAGAAATCTGGACCTCTGGGAAAGTTAGGGTGTCATAAATTTCCTTATTTTACCGAAATCGACGGTGTGGTTCCTACACATACTCGAAATGGATAATGGATCAGGAAACCTCTTCAGACAACAGCAACATGACAACCGTGCAAATAACAACTTTGCATCGATCGACGCACCACTGATGCCGTCGATTGACACTCACCCTATAGAGGACTTTGCCGGTTACAGATCAGAAACTAAAGTGTTTGATCCAGAGATTTTTGATTATGGGGAAGAAAGAGATGAGTTTGGCGTCTACATAGAAAAATATGGCAATGCACGAGCTATTTATGGCAGAATCATTAATGTGTCAAAAGAAGCCATCAAAGACATTCTTCAGAGAGCAGCCATCATCAGACACACTCGTTTCTGTTTTCCAGAGTTTGCGGAGAACATTGATAGAACCATGCCAGACACAAAAACATACAGCAGAGCAGAAGTATATGACTTGGTACAAGCCATCTACAAACCCCAAGAGATGTTGATGGTAACTATTACAAGAGGACTAATTATATCTATTACCCATTCAACAACAGTATTAGCTGGTTAACTAATTGCATGGAGGAGATGAAAAAAAAGATGGACTCTACTCATCAGATGATTTAGAGACAGCACGCGAATGGAGCAGACGAAGGACTATCGATCGACGAACAAGCTCGACCATCAATCGATGCTTTACGCGGACCATTTAGACAGAGGATGGTAACCAAAAAGCTGCTAGAAGATAAAGTTGATGAATTTTATGAATCTTAAGATATGATGATGGAAGATATCTCCAGGAGATTGGATGACATATCCATACCCTTGTTACACAAACGAATTGACAACCTTCAGGAGAGGATGATTCAATTTAAGATCACTAAGGAGACAATGGACACCCACAAAACCAGAGGTGAAGAAGCCATAAGAAGTTTCCTTGGTACCTGGTTCCAGATGACCAAAGAGGATGTGGAAATTTATTTTCCGACAAGTGATAGTCTATCCCCATTTTAGTCCAAACAGTGCTAAACGTAAGCTAAAGACTATAACTAAGCGTTGAGTGGTAGACAACCCACTATTAGGTAGGTTTTAAATTTATTTCATTTTCATGATTTTACTAATTTCATATTTTTTTCCTAATTTCTAGTTTAAAAGAAAGTAAGATCGAGAATCAGGCTATCAGTCTACGATGGAGTACAACCGTCGGTCAATACCGATCACCATCGGTCGACGACATGATATTGCCATTGATATAAACTTGTAACAGAGTCTGGTATTTCGACAATCCTTATTAATTTTACTTATGTTTTATTTTTTCCCACCTAAACGAGAAGGGATAACAATGGGGGACAATGTTATTTAAGTCTTGGGGAGGTTTACTGTTATTGCTTTCAATTTTGAGTTTTATTCTTATCTTTTTTTATTGAAGGTGTTCCCATAAGACAGTCCCGACTTGATTTATGGCCAACTTAAGCCCAGATGTCATGGCAAGCTACCAGAATACCCCTACACGAGTTTAGACCTAATTTATATAGTTTTCTAAGCCATTGTTGACTGTTAAGCTTTCTTTTTTCTTTGTCTTACGTTTTAAAGGGATGATCAATTATCCTTCAGAGATTGATTGGAACTCCTTTGGTTTTATATTATTTCTATATCTATTATTTATTCAAACTATGATTTGTGTTATTGCTTCCATGTCTTAGTAATCATCTTGTTAGGTTTAGGGATTTCATGTTCTTAATGTCAAACAGATAGGCATATGATTGATAGGTTATCTATAGATCTCTACACTAGGGTGTCTTTTAATATTAGGGTCTAGAAAAGTGGAATAGCACGAAAGTGTGACTAATTACTTGAACCTAGAATAATAGGACAATTGAGAGGCACGAGAGTGAAATTAGTTAACGGAACCCAAACGCTTTGTGGATTAGATATCTAGGCGCATACGAGAGTTGGTATAGAATATAGTTGAACATTATCGATATGTGTGTTAATGCTTGTCTGAGGTAGCATCGATCGACACCCAATCATTGATATCGATCGACGCTCAATCCTTGTTTGCATGCGAGAGATGGAAAAGAGAACTTAGGCATATAATTAGTAATTGCATGCGAGAGATAGATTACTTGCTTTTTGAATTCCAGTTCTAGAATTTGACATATAAAACCCTTAGCATCCTTTATTTGTGTTTTGAATCTCTTGATTGATAAATCCCTAGATCTAATGTTTATTGTTTACAACAAATCAATCACCTGCTTACTTGTCTATTATTTACTGATTTAATAAATTGTTTGCCTAGCTAAATCTCAATATATATTTTCTATTGTGTGTCCACACTCCCTGTGGATTCGATCATTAAGTACTACAACTCAACCTCTTATTTGAGAGAGTAGAAGTCACTCCTTAGGGTAATTTGAGTGATATCATTGGTCAAATCCAGCAAACTACGATTGAGACAGAGCATTGCGTCGATCGACAACGCACCCTTGCCATCGATCGACGGTTGAAGCGCTGTAGCCCAATTCATAAAGTACCCGACTTGAAGCCCAAGTCAGGGAAAGTACAAGATTACCCCTGGACGAGTTTTTCCTAGTTTATAATATCTTTTCCAATGTTATGCAAAGAGGTTTTTAGATACTTTTCATAGAAAACATAGTAGTTTAGGGTTTTTGGGGAGAATATAAAGACTTTTCAAGCTTTTTCTTAGAACCCCACTTTATATCCCTATTCTTTATCATATGCATTATATTATGTTTATAATTATGTTCTTGTTAGCTATGTCTGAGTAGTCATCTTGTTAGATTTAGGGTATATTAATGGTTTTGATGAATTAACCAAAAAATAGAATTGTTAGGGTGATTATTAGATCTATAATCAGGATTATACTTATTGCTTGTGTTCTTGATTACCAGCCTAGAACCTTGATCTTAGGATAATTGGCACTATGAGAGTAGGATCGTTACTTGAATAAATCATGGGGAGCTTAAATTACTAAGAATAATCGAGAGAATGGTCTAGTAATTCTAAGTGAAACAATCAAATCTTATCATTCAATGCTTGACTAAGAAAGCCATCGATCGATGTCGTTTGCCTACAAACGATCGACGGTCATTCCAAATTTGCACACTAAAGTTGTAGACTCTGAGCTTAGCCATAGGATAGATATAATTTGATATCTTAACTAATTGAGTTTGTTTTCTATGATTGAAAACCCCTTGTCATTTATCCATTATAATTCACTACCTGAAAACCCTAGATCTTTCTAATTTCCTTACTTGTTTACAAACCAAAAATCTCTCTTGTTACTTATTTCTAAAGTCGTATAAATTTTCTAGCATAACTAAGTAGCTCTAGGGTAATTTTAGCACGTATCACATGTCTAAACCATTGATAGTTGATTCAAGTGCATCCCATCATATGATTATTGATACTACTCTTATTTGGGATATTGAACCTGCAAATGGACATGTTATGGTTGCTAATTGTGATAGGATACCAATTAGGGGAATAGACAACTTGAAATTTTTTGACAAAGAATCTAGAGCCTTTTACATGCCTGAGTTTACATCAAACTTACTGTTTGTTAAGAAATGTACTCCTGACTTGCAATGTAATGTCATATTTAGCCCAACTGATGTGAAGTTTCAAGATATCGAAAGCTGTCGTTTGATTGGGAAAGGAGTAACCAAAGGATATTTGTACTTACTTGAAGAGCTTACTGTTGTTCATGATTATAGCTGTTCTTTTACTCCTACTTTGCTTCTGTTATAAATAAAAATTCTTTGTGGCATTTTAGATTATGACATCCTCATGTTATAGCTTTGAAATTGATTTTACCAGGTATTGATTTTGAGAATAAGGATTGTGAAGCTTGTATTCTAGGCAAGCATTGCGAGACTGTTTTTCAGAAATTGTCTACTATCTATGAGCATTGTTTTGACTTAGTTCATTCTGATGTTTGGACTACTCCTAGTTTGTCTAGAAAATCATAAGTATTTTGTTACATTCATAGATGAAAAGTCGAAGTACACATGGATAACCTTGATTCCATCTAAAGATAAGGTGCTTGAATATTTTAAAAAATTTCAGAACTATGTGACTAACCATTTCAATGCCAAGCTTAAAATTTTTTTAGGTCAGATAATCCTAGGGAATACACAAGTCAAGTATTCAAGCGTCACCTAGCTCAACATAGGATCCTTCCTAAAACAGTCTGCCCCTATACTCCTCACAAAAATGGTGTAGCTGAGAGAAGAATAGCATCTTAT
>CAJHQQ010002990.1:0-53186 GCA_905132885.1 Moricandia moricandioides
TTCATGAGCAATAATTTGGTCGAGAATTTGTGGGAAAATTCCCAGCGGATGGATGGAATTCCATACAAGCTTCGATGGATTGTATTTCATCGAATTTTCGTCGGAAATCTGTCAGAAATTTTCTATTTACCTGTAGTGATATGTACTTTCAAAAATTGGAAAGTCCTTTTCAAAATGGTGAGTCTTAGAGAACTAAGTGAATTATTTATTGTATTAACATTTGTTCAGTTGTCTATTTTATAATAGTTTTTATATAAGTAAGTGAAATGCTAAATTAAGACTACTTGATACTTTTTAATCCTAAACTAACACATCATGTTCGTAGCAATCTCAAAAATATAAAGGAATAAAATTCACAAAGAATAATGCATACAAAAATTATGCAAAAAAATGGAAGAAATAAGAGAAAATGATCAAACATAATTTATTCAAAATAAGTGTTTGAAATGAATAAAGACGAAGTTTTCGTCTCCGAAAATTAGAATGTTAGGTAAAACGAATCAAACAACCAAAAAGGAAAATATGTTTGGTTTTGTTAAATGAATATATAAACAATACAGAATTTTATATAGTGTCTTCCGTCTATAGTATGCTGTGTAAAACAATATAATCACCTTCTTCTTCGTCTGCATGCTTACTTATACATCATTTCATACTTTTAATATGGTCTTCAGTCCTTATATGTCCTCAAATTTGAGTCATAATTTAGGTTGTATATATATATATTTATTGATTTGGGTTCGATTAGGAAGAAGTCTAAGAAGAAAAACACCGCATTTGGAAATTGGATCGATCGACCTCTCATGTTAGTATGTTATCATGCACGTCGGTCAATTAATCTACTTTACTTTATCATTCTCGTATCGTGCGATCCACTCATTTTGTTGAATCTTTATAGCTATCAAGTAAATGAATCGAAATAATCCATATATAAAATTGATTACTTTGTTAATATCTATCAAAATTCCAAATGCGACATTCAAGGGGTGTGTATTAGACTATAGGTTTTAGAAGACTTTGAGGTGTTTTAATTTTAATGGAATTTAGACGATTTTGAAGTTAGTTGGGTGATTTAAAAGAAAAAAAATTATAAGTGATTTGATAAGATATTTTATAAATTTTAGAGTTAATTAACTGATTTGAGTATAATAGTTCTCGTCAATATATTTTCTGCTTACATACTTACATACTTTTGTTTATGGGTTTCTCTAGCCGCCTGCCCCTATCAATGGGTTTCCCACCCACTCGGTCCATGATTATGTCGATAGTTAATTCATTAATTTTTTGGAAGCTCAAATAATGTGTTTACTAATTATGTAATCATCAAGTGGCTTTTCCACATATTCTTGGCTATAGCCAAGTAGTATTACAAATCACTTTTCAATATATCACTCATAATTATAATATTTCAATTCAAATACGATTAATAATATTTTTTTCCTAAAGATAACTAAAAAATATGTACACGACCATATATCATAAATTGAGATGTCATATAATATCAATACATACTTTTTAAGGTATTATAACTTATAATCTGTACCTAAAAAAATATTTTCTTTTGTTAAACCTAGCATAGCTGCTGCAAGCTTGTACATCAAGCAACACAAGTTGTCGCTACAATGCAACCAAGAGAGTCTTTCCCTGCCTCTGTTACTAGCCGCATACGAGTACCATGCAAGCGATCCCGTAGCACTGCTCTCTGTTAACATGGTTAATATCACAAATCTCACCACCGCCAACTACCTCATGTGGAACCAAAAAGTTCGTGATTTCTTCAAGGGACATGAGCTACATGGATTTCTTATCCAATATGACACAAACAACACCTGTTACTCTCATTGTCAATGGTGAGATCCAACCAAACTCAGCCTACATACATTGGCGTTGTCAAGACAGGATTCTATATAGCGATATATATTCGGCGCTATCTTGCTCCCAGTTCGGTTTCTTGTCGCTAATGTGACCATAACTCATGAAATGTGAAGTATACTTTCTAAAGTCTTCGGCACTCCAACAAGGGGGCACATCAAGCAACGAAAGTTTTAGATAAAAATTTGTACCAAAGTGTCAGGCATGCGCAACTAATCCTCCTCCTCTGCTATGAATCACTCGTAACAGTTATGGAGACCGAGTGCTAATCCAACTTATGTGTTCCCTCTGACACTAGACAACTGGTTCATGGATTCAAGAGCTACACATCCCATCACTTCTGACCTAAGCAATATGTCACTTAACAACCATATTCAGGTCATGACTCAGTTGTCATTGGTAATGGGTTCGATCTCCCTATATCAAGCAAGGGTTCACTCTCTCTACCATCTGGTTCTCATTCTTTTAAACATAATGATGTTTTATGTGCCTGAGATGAAGAAAAACTTGATTTCTCTTCACAAGTTATACATAACTAATAATGCCTCTGTGGAATTCTTTCATAATATGTTTGAGGTGAAGGAGCTGAGTACGGGAGCTCCTCTCCTACAGGTTAGAGATTGTTCCTACGAGTGGCTTGTCCAAATTCTTTTTCCTGATGGGTATAAGTACAATTTACTCTTCATTGATCAACGGATAGGTATAAGTACTATGTACTCTTCATTGATTACTACACTCGTTACATATAGTTTTATACTCTCATGTTCAAATCGAATTTTGTTCCAACATTCATCAAGCTCAAAGAACTAGTCGAGTATTCGAACTATATAAAAATTTGAAACAAAACTAAAATTAAATCTACTTTTTAACCAAAAATTTAATTAATACAATTAATTTCTTAGCAACTTACAAATTACCATTATTATTTAATAAAAATGCATTAAAAATATAATATCGTTTTGAAATATTTTTCGTCTATGGAAACATGGATTATGTTGAAGTGGAGAGGATATATTTAATAAAGTACATAACAACAAATCTATACTTAAATACAAGGTCTAATTATGACAAATATTGATGTTTATTATTTTCTTAAATAGATGAATAGTCTAAAAAGCATCAAGCACGCGTTTTCTTTTAATTCTACGCAGCCTTTCATTACGTGAGCAATAAAAGTAGACACCAAGCTGGCCTTCATATTTCAGACGACGACATTTACGAAAACTAGTAGTATTTCTTTTCTTAAAATACCAAATCATTAATATTAAGTCACAAAGTCGTATTTCTTGATTTCCAAAGAACTTTGACATTTTTCTATCATTTCGATTTTTGGTAATATATAGTGGTATATATGTATATGTTTAATAGAATTTATTTAGTTACATGTCACCAAAAATATTTATGTTTTCATTCACATATCCAAAAAGAACTCCAAAGTTAAATGCACTTAATTTGGAGTAGTGAAATTATACTTACCTATAATGATACTTATCTATAATGAAGTGATTGAGATACTGTACAAATGAAGTCGAATCATAAGAAAAGATTATATGCCGAACCATCGGGCACTGTGGATACCAGGCTTAGATATAACATCAGCACACGGAAGGCACATAAAGAAGCGTTACTAAATTGTATTCAAGCTGGTTAGCTATCCCAGCGACCCGAGAAGCAATTAGGGACATTGTTAGTGCCTAATAAGAACATTACGTTTTGTGAGTGGAGTGATAGAAATATCTCAATTTCTGGTTATGGTGATAATGTTGAAAATTTTAAAAGAATTGATTTATCTATCTATATCACTAAAATACACTTATTTTTAGTCATTTGTTCTAAAAAAAACTTTTAAATTGAATATATTTGAATTGAAGTAATGGAACGGTGAATGATCAATCGAAAAGTAATTCACGATTAATATATAAAAATATTATGTGGTGACAATAAGATTAGAAAACAACTGTTACAAAACTTTTAAAATTAACACCCCTGACCGTGAGAGAGGGTCGACATATGGGAGAGGCGAACATGGAAGTTACAATTTTGTGGTAAGAAAAATGGGATCAAAGTTAAGGACACATCTATAACTAAACTCCAGTTTGTTGGTTATAATTTTATAATTTCCTATAGCAAAAGCATAACTGCATAAGTAATGCTGCATAATACGATTTGTTAAAGGTTGCTGAAAAGGCTTAAATGATTAGTGCCAGTATAAAATGTAGAAACATCTTCCCCATTTCCAAAATTCCCTAGTAGTCAACTCGCTCTTTAATAAATCCCTCTCACCCATCATTAATCAAAATTGATTACCATTTTTTTTTTTCAAAGGGGAAAAAAAAACTCTTAGTCTCATTATATATATATTTTTGTTTTCTAGAAAACCTACTCATCCAATCTTCAATCTTGAGAGACTTTGGAGAAATGCATCCGGGGAATCTATGGGGCGGGAGGCTCGACGCCATAGACAGCGACCGAGCCGAGGCGGAGGAGGAAGAGCGGCGGAGACACATGGCGGAGTGGGACAGAGGAGCCCTCCATTCGCAGCAACTAACTGCCGCAGAAAATCAGAGGAATCATTTGGACGAGACGCAACAAGGGTGGTTACTTGCACCACAAGATAGCTGGAAAAAGAAGAGGAAGAAGTATGTAAACCTAGGTTGTGTTTCCGTGAGCCGAACGCTTTTTATGTGGACCGTTGGATCTATCATCGTCTTGTTCCTCGTCGTTGCTCTTCCGATCATCATCGTTAAGTCGTTGCCTCGTCATAAGTCTACACCTCCTCCTCCAGATAATTACACTCTTGCCATCCATAAGGCTATTCAGTTTTTCGACGCCCAAAAATGTAAGTCTTCATTATTTTATATCTTTGATTTCACCTCTTAATAAATAGGTAAACTATAAACTCAACAAGATGACAAGAAGCAGTTTTATAATTGGTTTAAACTAAAGAGATTACATGAGTTCTGATCTGACATCGAAATTATAGATCTTTTGTGGTGTTATATAGTATATAACTATATATATACAATTTTTTGAATAAATTCTTAGGATCCACCCAGTTCTATAGAAACCCGTTGATAAAAACATCTATAGACAAAAAAAATACATCTATAGACATGATTAAGATATCTGAGGACATTTATTCTTTATTATAGTATATTAAATGAGAATAGATTAACCTTTTAAAATCTATTTTGGTCATTATCTCTATCTTAAATGAGAATATTTGTAAATTCAGAAAAAAATACTCTCTCCGTTTTTTTTATAATTGACGTTATAGGATTATGCACATAGATTAAGAAACATTTAATTTTTTATCATTTTCTAAACAAAAACATCATTAATTGTTTACCTAACCACAATCCCACCAATAATAAAATAGAAGCTATAATATCATTGGTCATCTAACATTAATTACTAATAAATTTTACATAGAAAATTGAAAACGTCAAATAATTTGGAACAAAAATTTTTTCCTAAAACGTCAATTATAAAAAAAACGGAGGGAGTATCTCTTAAATATTTTTTTTTAACTCTTGCTGATTAATTCAGTATAATAAAATAATGTATTGTCAAGAAAATAATGTATATACGATGCGGTGTAGTTTTTTAATTACGACTGATTAAAAGTCAAGAATTCATTGCGAGGGAACTTTGAATAGTTCCAAGTTCACAATCGTATTAATCAATTTATTAAAAAGGCTAAATAGTAGAAAAATGAACATTGTTAGGTGGTGATAGGCTTTCAAAAGATTATTACATAATTACGTTGACATTCTGATAATACTTTTAACACGTTTATCCGACTAATGTAACGTCACATTTTCCCATTTTTGTTCTTGTGAGCTGGCTTTTGGTAATGCTCACATCTTCTTTTGGGGTTTCCAAAGACTAGAAATGCTTAACACGGTTTTAATATTTGAGCAAAAGAAAAAATGCATGACAACAGAAAATAAATTTTTGTTAAAAAAACAAAGAAGAAAAGAAACGTATTTTTCAGTTCAAAATTTCTTAATTTATATTTTAAAGAAATAAAGCTCAAACAATATTCTCATCAAAGTGATCACAAAAACAATAGCAAGTTAAAGAAACACTTTCGTATATAATCTTACCAAAAATAACAAGGATTGGTCGTGATTGAATATAATATGATATAGAAAAATAAGAATGATGATGAATAATGAAAACATGACGCAGCGGGTAAGTTGCCGAAGAAGAATCGAGTTTCATGGAGAGGAGATTCGGGGTTGAAGGATGGATTGCCAGACGTGGTGGGAGGCTTGATGGGAGGATACTACGACGGTGGAAGTAACATCAAGTTCCATTTTCCAATGGCATTCTCAATGACAATGCTAAGTTGGAGTCTTATTGAGTATAGTCACAAGTTCAAAGCCATCAATGAGTATGATCACATGAGAGATGTTCTCAAATGGGGAACTGACTATCTTCTTCTCACTTTCAACAATTCTGCTACTCGTCTTGATCATATCTACGCTCAGGTTTTTGTTCTCCTACTTTGTTTCTTTAATTCATTTGATTTCTCAGTTCATTAGTACTTTTTAATACTTGAGGTTTTAGAAGAATTTTTTTGTTCCAAATTAGAATTAGATGATATTTTTCAAAGTTCTATGTAGAATTTAGTATCAACTAATGTTGTATGATCAATGAAATTATACTTTCTAGTATGTATTGAACTGTGATTTAATAAATAGTTAATGATGTTTTAGTTTAGAAAATTTAAAAATTATATTTTTTTAATCTATGAGTTTACAATCCTAAAACGTCATCGGTTAAAAACGGAGGGAGTGTTAGTTATTAGTATAATCTTATCAATTTTCTGTTAATTTTATTGGAAGAAAATAAACTCATTAGCTATATATTGTTTGATATTTGATACTTTGAAAACATAAACTGTTGGAAACTGTAGATGAATGTAAAATATGATTCAGTATAGGTCAGTTTGCTAAACAGCTTAGGTTATGATCTGTTTTCTTTCTTGCACCAAGAAACCCCTGTTTCCATGACTTGTAGGTTGGTGGAGGACTAAGAGACTCAGAATCACCAGATGATATCTACTGTTGGCAAAGACCAGAAGACATGTCCTACGACCGTCCTGTCATCTCTTTAACTACAGCCACTGACCTCGGTGCAGAAGTCGCCTCCGCCTTAGCCGCCGCTTCAATCGTCTTCACCGACAATCCAACCTACTCCAAAAAGCTAAAAAAAGGCGCAGAGACTCTATGGCCTTTCTTTAGAAACAAGAACAAACGCAGGCGCTACTCAGACGGACAACCAATGATTGAAGCCTTCTACAACTCAACAAGTATGTTCGACGAACTTATGTGGGCTGGCGCGTGGCTTTACTACGCCACTGGGAACAAGACTTATATACAACTCGCCACAACCCCAAGCGTGCCTCAAACGGCTAAAGCTTTTGCTAACCGACCAGAGTTGATGGTACCGAGCTGGAATAACAAATTGCCTGGGGCTATGTTGTTGATGACTCGCTATAGGTTGTTCTTGAACCCTGGTTTTCCTTATGAGAACATGCTCAGTAGGTACCATAACGCTACTGGTGTCACCATGTGTGCTTATCTAAAGCAGTACAACATTTTTAACCGGACTTCAGGTGATTATTTACTATCTTTACTCTGTGTCTCTCATGAAATAGACTTCATTTTTGAGAGATTTTGCAGGAGGGCTCATGCAATTTAACATGGGGAAACCAAGACCACTTGAATACGTGGCTCATGCTTCTTTCTTAGCTTCTTTGTTTGCGGATTATCTGAATTCAACTGGAGTTCCTGGATGGTATTGTGGCCCCACCTTTGTCTCGACTCAGGTTCTTAAGGATTTTGCTAAGTCTCAGGTAAGAATAAAGCTTTGTTTTCCACATTCATATTGTACATACACGCACACATGTTACCAGTTTTCTTAGTTTATGTAAACATCTAAATAGAGGTTAAAATTTAAAACGGTTTTTGAAAGTGTCAAAAAATGTACATATAGAACTCCAAAAAGGTTATCCAAAATTTATTGAACATATATATTACTTTTTTGTCACTGTGAAACATATATATTACAATACCACAAATTATAATATTTTGGCCTTTTTCTAGGATGTCCATAACAAAAAAACTTCATCTATGAGTTAGGTGTCTAAACAATTGTAGTAAAAATTTTGTTTTGAAAATTTGAAATGTAAAACAGTCAAAAAGTTGTAACAAAAGAAACCCTCAACTGAATATATTTATTATATAAAATTGCAAGATTATGATCATGTTTTTTCCAAATGTTCTGGATACCAAAAAATACCGCTTGTGAAAGACAATCGTACAAGATTATGAATTTGTTTTATAATTGATTTCTAGGGTTATGGAAAATGTTCAAATGACAATACTTCTGAAACAAATAGAGGATATGATTTGAGTTCTTGTTTGTTACTAAATGATTATTTTTTTTGGTTTTGCATTTATTATCAGATTGATTACATTCTTGGAGATAACCCTTTAAAAATGAGCTACATTGTTGGGTTCGGCAAGAAATTTCCAAGACACGTTTACCACCGAGGAGCCACCATCCCAAACGACAAGAAGAGAAGAAGCTGTAGAGAAGGACTGAAGTATAGAGACACAAAAAATCCCAACCCAAATAATATCACAGGAGCTATGGTTGGTGGACCAAACAAATCCGATAAGTTCCATGACCTACGAAGCAATTACAACGCGAGCGAGCCTACTTTGTCCGGAAACGCAGGTATCGTGGCTGCTCTCATTTCATTAACCAGCAGTGGAGGCTACCATATCGATAAGAATACAATGTTCAGTAGTGTTCCTCCTCTTTACCCTCCTGCCCCACCTCCCCCTAAAGCTTGGAAGCCTTAAGAACGATTCATATATTTCATTATGTTGCTGAGTTAAGTTATGTTATATGTTAAATTGTTACTTTCAGTAATTTTGTTATCTAAAAACCTAAAATCTCATAATCTTACTATTACTGGGGAAAAAACTATTCCTTCTTGATTAACTGAAAGAAGTATTATAAAGAGAGCATTCCTGTGTTGGTTTCATTTTTCATGACATTGTGTAAATTTGGTTATTGACAACATTTCTTTCCACTTCAGTACTTTCTTTATTCCAAATGAATCGTCTTACAAAAGAACATAAATCCGATGAAATTTGTCCTAAAAAAACTTCAACTATGATTTAAGTATCTGAACAGTTGTAAGTAAAAATGACATTTTGTATTTTGATGAAAAAATCGTTTTGGTAAGAAAAATTCGATTTTACGGTTTTAGAGGAAAATTTGTTTTTGTTATTTGTAGATAGAGGTGTCAAGGTGGGTGGGTTACCCATTGGGCTAACCTAAGCCAATTCAATTTTGGGTGGGCTATGGGTGCACCCATTTAAACAATTAGTCCTATGCGAAACTAAGTCACAATTATCCTGGTCACCTAACACGGATATGGACTCATGCTTTAGGGTCCATTTGAATATCCAGAGAGAGAGTCTATCCGTGGACTGCACCTCCCCTTGGGGATTAGTCTGGGTCTCTCCATAGGTCTGATATACCCCCAAATTAATCAAAAAAAAATATCGTAAGTAAAAGCACTAGAAATGAAATCCCGCATCCCTTCTCCAAAGTATTCGCGCAAATTAATCTTGAAATGTGTCAACAATGTATACAGACTCCAAAAAGTTATTTATCCAAAATTCTCTTAAACATATTCTAATACCACAAGGTAGAAATTTTTGGCCTTTTTTTCTAGGATGTCCACAATATATATAAAAAAAAACTTTAACAATGATTTTAAGTATCTGAACAATTGTAAGTAAAAATGTCATTTTGTATTTTGACGAAAAAATCGTTTTGGTAAAAAAGAAAAACTCAATTTAACTGCTTTAATGAAAAACTTGATTTTACTTATATCTGGTATTAGTATAAATTTATAGATTGAGTGTATATAAATTAATTCTAGATAATATTAAAAATAACTTATAAATGGATAGGTTTGGGTTTTGTCCAATTGGACATGGGTCAAATTGGGTTTGGGTGTAAATGGGGTTGGGTTAAATATGAGTGTGGATGTTTTGGTGCATAAAAATAAATGTCCAATTGGACACACCCATTTGGGTGTGTCCAACCCAATTGACATCCCTAACTTTAGAAAGAAATTTTGTTTCTGCTAGTTTGGCGAAAATTAAGTTATTGCAATTTTAACATGAATACTTGATTTTATGGTTTTAATAGAAGAACTCGAATTTGCATATTTAGACAAATTTTAAATTTTAATATATATAAAAATATTTTGTAAAAATGGCGTGAAGTAAAATCAATGGCTAAAAACTTAATCCTATAAAACTCATGCGGTAATTATGTTCAGCCCTATCTTAATCATGTCTCAAAAGTTAATGTTAGGATTAAAGATTTTGATACATAAGTTGAGCCCATTTTAACATCTCTAATGGATACACCATTGTACTGTTCTCTATGGGCTTTTCTTAACTGATTTGACCGACAAAGAAAAACAAAGAACTACTTTACAAATACGGTATGGCGCATTTTTAAATATTTATTCGTTGTATAGTTTAGTTTTGTACATTGAATGACTTCAACCAAACTAAGGCCATGATTAACCCGGGTCTTTTAAGGTTGGGTTCTTAACGAAAAATTTATTTTTTTAATTTTTATTTTTTTGCATTTTTTCTGCTAAGAGACGGCTCTTATGGTTCTTATTTAAGAAACGGTTCTTAGTTTTTCTTAGTTAAAAGCTAAGATATGTTTCTTAAAAAAGCTAAGAACCCCACCTTAAAAGACTCCGGTTAATCCTGCTCTAAAAACCTCAACGGCCCACAAAAACGAGAAACACTCGACTTACCTAACTCTCCCCTAAACAACCATCTTCTTCTTCTCCACCACAAACTCGAATTTACAAACGATCTCTAGAAAAAAAGAATGGAAGAAGTTGCAGTGGTGGAGAACAAGAAAGTGATACTAAAGAACTACGTAGATGGTATTCCAACAGAAACAGACATGGAAGTGAAGATGGGAGACACAATTGAGCTCAAGGCACCAAAAGGATCCTCTTGTTTCTTAGTTAAAAATCTCTACTTGTCTTGCGATCCTTACATGAGAGGTCGTATGCGCGATTTTCACGGCTCCTACCTCCCTCCTTTTCTTCCTGGTCAAGTATATTATTTTTTCAAACTCGATTTCACCCGACTTTTTAAGAATGTTATGTCGGAACTTGTGAGTGTAGACAATCTGTCAGGCAGTTCTTAAGATTTGCTTATCTTCAAGTATTATTACACAACCTCTTTGCAGTTTTTAGAGAACTGAATCTGTGATGTTTTGTTTGTTTGTCTGAATGTATACAAATCTGCTACATAGTTGGTAAGATTTGTCTCTCTCTCTGCACATCTCTTGGGGATTAGTCCGAGTCCTCCCATAAACTCCGGATACCTATTAATAATTTTTAAAAAATCGGTTTTTAGAGAACAAGCTTGACTGAATTTTTCACCTTTAATGACTCTCAAACATGTTTTGATAACATATTAGTTTCTTAATCTTTGTGCAGCGTATTGAAGGGTTCGGTGTAGCAAGGGTGATACATTCTGATGACCCCAGTTACTCGCCCGGAGAGTTAATCTGCGGGATTACTGGTTGGGAAGAATATAGTTTGCTTCGTAGCTCAAATGAGCTACAGTTGAGAAAGATTCAGATAGACGATGCCATTCCACTTTCTTATCATCTTGGCCTTCTTGGTACGAACCACCCATCTTCTGTTTTGGCAAAAGAGGAATCAATTTGAATCACACTTTCTATAAAGTCTAGTCTTTCTAATGGTTTGTATAATTTTAGACTTTTTTTTTTGGCAGGAATGGCTGGATTTACAGCGTATGCAGGGTTCTATGAGATATGCTCTCCGAAAAAAGGGGAGAATGTTTTTGTGTCTGCAGCTTCAGGAGCAGTAGGACAACTTGTTGGTCAGCTAGCTAAGTTGCATGGCTGCTACGTTGTTGGCAGTGCTGGTAGTAAACAAAAGGTAACTATTTATTATTAGTCTCTTCACTAACTGTTCATGTCTCTTATATGAGAGGATGGGACATTATTTCAGGTTGATCTTCTTAAAAACAAGCTTGGGTTTGATGAAGCATTTAACTACAAGGAAGAGGCTGATCTTGATGCTGCTTTGAAGAGGTAAAATCATTGTTACATTCAGCTCAAAGAGGCTGGTCTCAGGATGCACCGTCCCAACTATGCTTTTAAAATCTCCGGTTAGGAACATGAATAGTAAGATACATAACATATGTGTAATAGTAAGTTCCTGTGGTTATGTCATTTAAAATCGCTTGTGGTTAGGTGGGGATTGAACATTGTAGAAGATGAGATCAGTTAAAATGTTTAACAGGTATTTTCCGGAGGGGATCAATATCTACTTTGACAACGTGGGTGGATCCATGCTTGATGCAGCCCTCCTTAACATGAAGGTCCGTGGTAGAATCGCGCTCTGTGGAATGGTATCTTTACAAAGCCTCTCAAGCTCATCATCACAAGGGATCAACAACCTGTTCAACGCGATCCCCAAGAGAATAAGATTAGAAGGGTTCTTGCAAAGCGATTACGTCCATATATTCCCACAGTTTCTTGAACATGTCAAAGGATATTACAAGGAAGGGAAGATTGTGTACATCGAAGATATGTCAGAAGGTCTCGAGCTTGCTCCAGCTGCACTTGTCGGGTTGTTTTCTGGGAAAAATGTTGGTAAACAGGTCGTTCGGGTTGGTAAGGAGTGACTATTTCTGAAAGTCTATTGCAGTGTTACGTTCAGAACAGATATTTTATGAATAAAGCAGTGTTGTGCCTAACACTCCTTGCTGATCAAAGTAAAAAGGTCTTGCCATATCCGCTAGCTGAAGAAGAGTGTTCCATGAATGTGATATTGTAGATTCTAATGAGCTTGCTCTGCAAATAAAGAAAATGGCGCGCTCAGTTAACGGATGATGTATTCGTAATTTTTTCTATCAAATTGCGTGAACAGCTCACCGATGTTTATTCATGTTTTGGTCATGTACAAGCAATGAACTCTCTAACTCTTCAACCAGCAGCTCAGTCTTTCGACTCCTCTATTGCACACATATCATAAGTAAACTTCTCCAACAATGTGCAGAGTATCTTTTCTAGTACCATTGTATTGTCTTCTCTTTAACCCTAGAGAAATTTTAGATTCAGTAGTTGATTTGATTGGAGTTGGTTGGGCTTGGCCCATGAAATCAGATCCGAAATTCACGCAAGCTTGGGGTTGATTGGGCTTGGCTCATTTTGGGTTCCAAAACGCCCATCACCTCTTCAGCTCTTCAAAACAGTAGGCCCAAACAGCATGACTCACATAGTCATTTACTTTAGGGCACGTTTATCACCGCTTAGGTGGGGTTCTTAACTTATAATTTCACGTTTTTTAATTTTTTTTAATTTTCACGTTAAGAGACGTCTCTTAGGGCATGTTTATTGCAGGTTTCTTAGCATGGGGTTCTTAACTTTTCTAAGAGACGTTTCTTAACTTTTAACTAAAAAATTTAAGAACCGTCTCTTAAATAAGAGGACCTAAGAGACGTCTCTTAACGGAAAAATTAAAAAAAAAATTAAAAAAATTAAAAAACGTGAAATTATAAGTTAAGAACCCCGCCTAAGAGACTGTGGATAACATGGTCTTAGGTCTCTTATTTAAAAGACGGTTCTTAAGTTTTCTTAGTTAAAAGTTAAGAAACGTCTCTTAGAAAAGTTAAGAACCCCCCATAATAAAAGACCTGCAATAAATACGCCCTATGTGTATACTAGCTCTTCTGCATCTCACTCCAACGTAGTCTAAACTCAGCATTTAGTAGTTGATTACAATTAAAACTTTGATTTGATAACATTTTTAGGATATTCGTATAAATATTTCTATATTAGAAGATACAGATGTAGTAGTTCTCGATAAATGTCAACGTGACACTATCACAACCCAACCCTACCTATACAGTACATTTCTCTTATCGAATACGCATAATTGCTAACCTGCTACTACTATAGTCACAGACAGAGAGAAACATGTGTACATTGGAGAAGCGTGGTCGTCTTTTCCTGCTGAAACTCACCGGCGACGGCGAGCACCGTCTCAACCCTACCTTACTCGACAACATCCACTCCGCCATCACACAAATCCGTTCCGATCCATCCTCTTCCCAATCCGTCCTCATCACAACCTCCGACGGAAAATTCTTCTCCAACGGCTACGATCTCGCCTTAGCCGAAACGGATCCTTCTCTCCGCGTCGTCATGGACGCCAAACTCCGATCCTTAGTCGCCGATCTCATCTCTCTCCCCATGCCGACGATCGCCGCCGTGACCGGTCACGCGTCCGCCGCGGGGTGCCTTCTCGCGATGAGTCACGACTATGTATTGATGCGTCGCGATAGAGGTTTCTGTATATGAGTGAACTGGATATCGAGCTTGTGCTTCCTGCGTGGTTTATGGCTGTGATCCGGATGAAGATTGGTTCTCCGGCGGCGAGGAGAGATGTGGTTTTGACGGCGGAGAAAGTTACGGCGGATCGGGGTTTGGAGATGGGGATCGTGGATTCGAGTCATGGTAGTGCGGCGGAGACGGTTGAAGCCGCCGTTAAGTTGGGAGAGGAGGTTGTTAGACGTGGAGTTGATGGACACGTGTACGGTAGGATGAGAGAGATTCTGTTAAGAGACGTTCTCCACACGATTGGTTCAAATGGGAGCGCTTCCAGTGGAGTGCGAAACAGTAGATCTAAATTATAGGTTGTTCAACCACGGATCCAACAATCTGTTTGTACGAGAAAATAAAAATATATAAGTGAAATTTGCTACATTTTTTACACATTGCAGGCTTGTAATAGTACAAGATGAAATAATGTAATAGAGAATAATTATTTTATTTACAGTTTTGATTTATGTTCAAATTACAATTAGTTTTTATTTGGTTTGTCTACCGCTAGTAGAAAAGGAAAAAAATAAAATAAAACTTTTACATAGCCCTTGATAATATTTCCTTCTTTTTTTGTCAATAAATCAAAATTGATTATGTACACAATAATAATATACCGAACTACAGGTTATTTGTTAATCTTTTACCTTAGTCCATCCATACTATTTACAAGGCTCAGCCTAACCCCGTTGAAATGAAACATTTTAATATTTGTTTTAACAAAGGCCTCCGATGTTTCTTTTAAAAAAAACTGTTTCTACACATTAATTCATACAAAATGTAGTTTTCAACTATATATATATATATGGCAAATCCCTCAAATAGCCATTTTTAAAGTTTTTGTCACAAAAATAGCATTCAAGAAAAAAAGTGACCAAAATAATACTTTTTATTTTGAAAATTTTAATATTTTTAAAATTTTATTTAATTATAAACTTCACCTCCAAAACTCAACCTATAACTCTAAACCCTAAGTTTAGATTAATTAACCTAAGGGTTAATAAACTCTATTTTGGTCAATTTTTCCAGTAGTGTTATTTTGGGGACAAATTTTTTTTAGATATATTTTGGTCTTTATCTCTTATATTATATATATCTAAAATATTAAAATATATATTAATTAAAGAAATATTATTTTTTGTCTTTTTATTTGGTTATATTTAGGTCAATTTGTTTTGTATTGTATAGTTTTTATGTACAATTTTTAATAATACTATATAACAAAAAAAAAAAATGATTGGGGCCTCTGTTATGTCAGACTATTTATCTCAAGTTATCATTTAGATAAACAATTCTGGTTGTTTACTCCCAAAGCATTAATGATCGATTTTCTTACTAAATTAAGAACTAAACCACGTTTCTTTTATTAATTTAAAGTACAACGCACATACGACGAACATTCATTGAATTAGAAAGAGAAACCAAATCAAGAAAACGATCAAACATTTGATTTCTTATTTAAAAAAAACAAAGAAAATAATTGAACATATTATGGTGTGTTATTCCAAGATTGGACTGACAATCATGGAAAACTGTCTTATGATCTTTCCTTTTTTTTTTTTTTTGACAAAACTGTCTTATGGTCTTATGGTGATTGGTAAGAAGCTGGAGCAGTTCTTGGAGGACGTCTGCATGGTCCGCGTTTCTTCTTCTTCCTCCATGTTGCGTGGGTCGCTCCGCATGATTTTGAGGATGGAGTATACACGATGGTCCTTCCGGATGCTGCCACATCATGTATCAAATCGATTTTTATATTGAATGAATTTAATTAATCTATTTTAATCTTATATAAAATAACCACATTAATTTTCTTTCAAAAAGAAAAAAATAACCACCACAAACATATGCTTTATTTTAAAATATTAGCAAAAAAAAAAGGCAGATGTTTTTATTTTTGGGTCTTGATGATTGTGGGCAATAAAGATTTAAAGATGCTTACCAAGTTTTCGGCTTGTAGCCTCGATGACTCTAACTTGAGAGGAAAGTGTTAAAATAAAAAGGAGAAGAGATAACAGAAGAGCAACCTTTTGTGATGTTTTTGGACCCATATTTTTTCTTACTTTTTTTCGTTATGGTTTGATAACTATAAGCCCCTACTTATGATCCATATATAGACCAAGAACACATTCAATAATCTTTTTGTCCTATTTACTTCCTTTTCAAGGCAATTTTTTTATATTAGGAAAAAAAAACGCGGCTTAGACTACGTTATCTACAAGATTCTTATTTATTATTAGAATGATTACTAGTTTGAAATACTTAGAAGAAACTTAAGTAAACATATCTTTTTTGTTATACAAACAACATACGACTTCCTATAACAAAACAAACCAACATACGACTTCTTTGCCATTTCATATTTGCAAATTTAGCTGCCTATATCCTTGTAATATTACTCTTTTGTGAGAATTATTCAGCAATGGTATTTATAATAATAATAATAAAAAAAAAGTGTCATGACTAACAGTTTCGTCAAAAAATAAAAAAAAAGTGTCATGACTAAGGCCATGATTAACCCGGATCTTTTAAGGTGGGGTTTTTAACGTAAAATTTGTTTGTTTTTTTTTTTTTTTTATTTACATTTTTTCTGCTAAGAGACGGCTCTTATGGTTCTTATTTAAGAGACGGTTCTTAGGTTTTTTTAGTTAAAAGCTAAGATACGTCTCTTAGAAAAGCTAAGAACCACACTTAAGAGACCCCGGTTAATCATGCTCTAACCTTTAGTCCGACTGAATAAGTTTGAATACATATTCTTCAAAAGTTGACTTTTATTATCCCACTAACGACGATCATGGACGTTGTCAGCATACTATCTTCTTCTTACTTTGACTATTTCTTCACTAGCCATCGACTTACCCCTTTTTTTTTAAAAAAAAAAAACGACGTTGAAATCATGAAATTTTCATGCAAATCAGGACCAATACATGTCGGAATAAAACTATATGATGTAAACAAAGAACACACAGCAGTTTATTTAACTAGACGATCATCCGGCTAATTGGAATAGCGATTGGTCCATGTAATGTCTACCGTATCAAATCTAGCTAGCCACTAAGCACTTCTTGATCTCGCATATCAGCCAGGCCAGCCACTTACCCTTATGTTATTCTATTGCAATTAAATAATGACGTACCATCTAAATCACAAGACTTAATGATATATCTAACTACTGCCTCTGCAAGAAACTATAGATGACCAAACCGAGGATAAATTTACTGGAGCTTGACCTAGAATATGACCAGTCGGCCCGATCGCTACTCACGAAAGCGAACTAATCAAGAGCCTTCTGCCCGACATCAACTCAAAGGTCCATCGTGCTACAAGTTTGGCCCCTGATATAGAATGTGTCCTCACCGCACCCATTCATGACAAAGATAATCAGAACAAGAGTGCATCATTCCGATAACCCCAAGATTCCAATGTTTTTAGATGGCTCGGACCTAAGTAACTTTGTAACTTCTTTCATAGCAGTAGGACATGCTCACCACTCCCAAGGAACACGATGCCAGATGCTACCAACTCTTTTTGGAGAGCATTAGTAGCTATATTTGGGGGGAAAATAGTCTCTCAAGATCTAACATTCATCTTAAGTAATCTCAAAAAAGTCTTACTGTAACATCCCGAGTTGTGATATGTGAAAAAGCTTAAGAGAATTGATTTGACTATCTATGTTACCAAAGTGCACTTACCTTTTCCGTCACACATTCCGTTTAGAACTCCAGGGTTAAGCGTGCTTATGCTGGAGTAGTGAAAGGATGGGTGACCTATCGGGAAGTGATTCGCGATACCGTGTGAGTGAGGCCAAAACACGGAGAAAGGTCGGGTGGTGATTGCAGGGACAGTAAACAATGATTTCGAACCTTCAGAAAAAAAATAACGCACCGACCGTCGGATGGGATGGGGCCCACGGGCCGAGAGAACGGGCGTGGGTGGCCCATTAGCCATGGACAGGTCGGGGCGTTACAAGCACAAAGTTAACATTATCCTATTTGTGGCCTTCACCTACAAGCATCTGGTGGTAGATAATTACAGCGATTATAATACAAAAACACACAACAAGAACAATATTATTCATGTTTGATTTCTTAAGCTTAGATTTACATTGAAGAAATATTTCTTTGACGCTTTGAACCTCAAACGTTAATTCATTCACTTCCACTCAACCCTTTGTAACAGGTCTTGCACTTCTTCATACATCATATCTTCAACCCACTTAAACAAATGCTCATCCTGCAATCATATTTTTTTTTAAAGAACTCATTTGAAGGAAGTAGACAAAGAATTCGTTTTTTGCTTATATCTCGGTAGCATCAGAACGAGTGAAGGCGCCATGGATTAGAAGTTAACTTTGATGTATGAATGGTAACATCACTGCCACACACACGCACACTTTGTTGGAAAACCTCTTTTCCCTTTCAAAAATCTATATGAATTTCCAAATTCACTTATGCAATTAAAATTCTCCTCTTAGAGCATAATCAACGCTCGTTTCTTAATTTTTTTTTGATTTTTTGATTTTTTTTTTAAAAAAAAAAATTAAAAAAAAAACAATCGCGGACCGCTACGTGTCAGTGGGGTCCGCAAACAGTTCAAAAATACACCAAAAGCCGTTGCTTATAGAAGAGAAAGATGAAATGTTTTTTAAGAAAAATATGGGTCTCACCTCTTTAAGAAACCACTTAAGATGCGGCGTTGATTGTGCTCTTATGCTCCAACAATTTCATCAGTTACGCATTCACAAAATATAAGAAATTTCTAGAAACACAAGAAGAATCACTTACAGAGTGTAAAAGCATGTACAAAATTAGGATATAATATACAATAAGGAATATGTGTTTATATCATTTTTATAAATAAATTTGTCTAAAATAAATTATGTCTTAAATAATAAATAAAATAAACTACTAAACTATGAATTTAAGAGAAGTTATATTTAGTTTGAAAATAAATCAAAGGAATTAAATAAAATTATTAATAAACAAATAATATGGAGAGAAAAATAAAACATACATGATTGGTCTCTAACATGCTGTCTAACACTTTTCCTTCTTTATTTTCAGATTAATAAATTACTGCCTGAAATTAATATACATGCAGATTAGCTATTATTTTGTTCTTTATTAAAAAAGGTGAACGAAGAACAAATACAATATCATTTACAAAGAAATGATTGTATTAAATCTGCATGTACATTCAAAGCCAGAACTTTATAGACCCACCAACAAAAGCAGTCGAAGCATTACATTCTCAAGTTCTCAACTATTCAAACCTGTAAATACCTCTGTGGAGTGGACATAACATACACGAGGAGTGTATATTGATTGGGTTGACAAGACTGTCCCTATGATAGTGAACTTTTTTAATAAATGGACCAAAGGTTTTTTCTCTGACAATGTATAGTACTATCACATGTGAATGCGAATGATCAAGTCCCAAGAGGTGGAACAAGAGGTGGAACTCGTGCACCAATCGAACTACAATCAATCTTTCTTTATGACAATATTCTTTTATCCCGTTTCTTTTCCGAAATTCATGCCACCCTTTCCTTTTCTTTTTAGTGCACATCTTCTATTGCTTTTTATCTGTAAATTACTTTGTTCTTTTTTGAACCAAGTCACTTCTAGCTTTTTGGGCTGAAAATTGTTCTTAGGTTACTATTTCTTGTTTGGATTAGTACGGATGTTTACGAGCATAAGATTCTTGTATGGCTGCTGTTTTATTTATCAAAAAAAAAAAAAACAGTTACAAGACATTTGATTTTTAGTCATATTTAAAACACTAGAGGTCAATACAAGTAAACGAAGAAATAATACATAAACATTTTAACTTTTGATGAGTATTTAAAAATGTAAGTGTACTCTCATGAGTCATGACATTAAATTTTTTTTTTATTAATTCTTCTTAAACATCATAAGTATATTTTTACCATTAAAAAGATTCATGAAAACATAATTGCTTGATATATTTGTTCAATATTTAGTCTACTTTAATTATTATAGTATATAATTATTTAAAAAAAACTATGATCATTGAGTTAAATATGTAAAAAACATGGATTATTTTTTTATTTTGTATGTTGATTTATTGAATTTATTAATATTTTATTTATTTATATAATTTATAAAAACAGCTGAATTAAACGATGTAAAAAATAGTGGATTTAATGTGAGAAAAGTAGCTTAAGTTGGTTAGACATCATAAGAACCTCAAATTAATCGTTACCAATTTAGAAAACACTTATTAAATTTGTTATAATGAATAATGGACGATATTAATTAAAAGTAGTCATAGGGTTGTTCTAGTGTGCAACTAAACAATAGCCAAATAGATCAGTAGATCTTCTAGTAAAACGAGAACTGTATTCGCGCAGATTGTTTATAATTTTTGCATAATAGGTTACTATATCTTGTAACGTGATTATTTAGCAAAGTGTCTATTAATCAAACAAAATGTTAAAATAAGACACTCAAAAGTCTTTGATGATCCAAAGATGAAGCCTGAAAGAAGAGCGTCGTTCGGATGATGGCATGCCAAATATAAATGTTGAACTTACTCCTCAACACTTCTTATGACACTGGAATCTCAGATCAAAATTCATTACAAATCTTCATAGTCGGTCTACAACTACAAAAATGTATGTGTCTAACCGAAATCTACTATGGCCTAAACTTACAAGACAGTAATCTCAAATTTACGGTTTTATTTATTTATTTATTTAAGTATTGAACCATAAAGGTTTGGTGCTAGGATTTAACATCCCACAAGCTGTAAGTGTTCTCATATCTGAATCCATATATAAACTTCTAATTATATTCCTCCATTTCATAAAGTTAGATGTTTAAGTTTATGTGCTATATTAAGAAATCTTGTCTACAATTCCTAAGTCAAGCTAATATTCTATAGTTAAATATTTTTTGTTTCCTTTATTTTAACTCTAAATGGGGGGGGGGGGGGGGGGGGGGGGGGGATGGGGATGGAATTAGAAAGCTTTTGTTTTTTGCTTAAGGGGAATTAGAAAGTTACACAAATTTCTTGCTTAGAACTAGAAAACTTATATCATTGTGAAATAATTTGTTTTCTAAAACACAGAAAGGGATGGAATATATATGGTGAGTTTCTCCTTGTTAAATTTTTCTGCTATTTGTGGATTCCTCTTCTATTATTTTTACTGTAATTAAGGAAACGTGTATAGTTTGATGCACGTATATTTAAGTTGTTTTAACACTTAAAGTTTTGTATTTGCAACTTTATATATTCAGTAGTTACAGTAACATTAAAATAACAATGTAACATTTTTGTAAATAGCATGTATTTGGATTAAGCCCATACTAATCTCTTGAGCCTTTACTTAGAAACCACACAAATATTTTCCACAAGTTCATTGTTATAAATATGATTGGATAGCTAAAAAGTGTATTATGTGATCATCATGATGAACTAAAAAGTAGAGCAAAAAGCAGATTCCAATGCCACCACTGTATTCATAGTCTCTCCTTTCGAATGTTTTTTTTCTTCTGCTAACTCCCTCTTTTCGAATGTTAAGATACCGTTGCATCAAAATGAATAAAACATACGTAACATGCTAATATATAACACATTTATTTCATGTAGAAAGATATAAAATATTGCATCACACACCATATAAATAAAAACACTCGCCCTGGGATTTATTTAATACATATAAAAGTACTATATTTATTATCGCCGTTCATTGCTCGTATCGTAAAAGGGCTTCTTTATAAGGCTATAGATGCATAAATCTCATTATGAGTGTGCAATAGTCAAGTGATTAAAAGAAGAAGCTCATCTAACTTCTTCGTCCTCCGCAGCCACTCTCCCTCTGACAATTGTAGAAAACCGCAGCCACGGGAAGGCCGAGATTGTATAGGGAAGCAAACTCACGAGTGTTGAATTGTTGGCGCCACCCTGGTTCATACACTGTTTGCCTCCCGAGCTGTCGGAACAGTACCAGCACGATACGATGAATACCCGAGTTGGGCCTTGGACTCTCGTAAGACACAATCTCATTGCCTGCAACACACAACATCAAACACATGTGAATTCGTTCTATATATGGACTGTCTAGCGATCAATCTGTAAAATAAAACTCACCAAAGTTTGTTCCAGTTGTGGCTGGGATATCAGTCACCAACCTGTAATAAGAGTACCATATACATTTTATTGCACTTAAGCATAAGATTTATTTTTTTTAAAATGATATAACGTAATCAAATAGACTATTGGTGCTAATGAGATCCGGGTTTTTATTGTAAGTTAAACAATAGATTGTTGGTTTAAGTGCTCCAAAACATGCATCAACATTCAAATCGAGTCTTTGAAAGTTTTATATTATGCATGCATATATAAAAGTGAGTATATATATATAAAACAGATATATATATATATATATATATATATATATATATATATATATATATATATATATATATATATATAAAGACTAAGAAAAGAGTTGTGTCGTGTAGTAGCTGTGATATAACAGAAAACCTAGTCCTACTCACTTCGAGTCACAAAGATATGTCATCAGGCTAAGAATGTTCGTACAAACAAATAGTAGAAGTCACGTCCCATACTTCAATAGAATCAATGAGTATACATATCATGTTGCATGTGTGGTCGAGTGTATATATTTATATCTAATTAAAGCAAACATGTTTGAGGATAAACTAAAATTGAATAAAAGAGGTGATTTAGTGCACAAACCAGTGAAGATATTCTCGGAGGTGAGGATTGCTAGGACTTGGAACATCTGGATCCACCATAACCTACATAGACACTAAAATCCGTTACAAATAAGACGAAGAAGAATGAAAATATAAGATTATAATTCTCAAACTTATCAAGAAAACAGAAGTTATTTTTTGAAGTTTGAGAAATGAGATAACACAAAAAAGAAGAAGAAAAAAGATGAATAGAAAAGGTAGGTCCTAGCTACATGTCTACGTATAGCAGAGTATCTACAAGACTGACTTGAATATACTTATTCAAACAGTCATACAATAGGATAAAAAATCAATATTATATATTTATGTAAATGACCAATCAGTTTCTTTATTATTATTATTATTGTGCATATCCGAACCCAGATGTTTTTTTTTGCCTTTTTAAAAGCATCGAGGAATAAAAAAAATAGAAACAAAGATACAATCAAAATATTTGGAGGAACAAAGAAAAAACCAAGATTCTTACCCAAAATAAAAGAGTAAGTATGCAAAAAGTTTCTAAGGAAAACATCTGGGATACATATAACCGACAAAGAAAGAAAAGGATTGTGAAAAAACATAAAGTTGTTTACATTTAGTTTGATATTTGTTGAAATGATTCATGGTAAGAAATTGAATAAGAAATACTTCATAACATGGGTATCTAAAAGTTAAACCAATAAATCGTAAGGAAATAGAACAAGGGAAATATTTATCTAAAGGCCTTCTTGTGGGTCTGCATGGCCGAGGTATATTGGCAGAAAGAAGAAGAATAATGAAGAAGAGACGAGACAAAAGAGAGTTTAAATGTAAGAACCAAAGTGTAGAAGTTCCTTAGGTCTTCTCCACCAATCTCAACTCTTGGCTTGTTGAGAACTTGAGAAGGCCTTAGATCCAACCCATTTGTCACCTCTCTTTGGCCATAAGTAACCCTTAGATCGATTGATCTTGTGAAACACTCAAGAACGTCTCCTACAACTCTCCCTACCACAAGAGGATCTCTATTACTCAAAGACATCTTTGATCTAAAACACACAAGTGGTTTCTGCTTTAATTGTTTTTTTATACTTCGTATCTTATGAACTAACCCTCTACTTGTAAGTTATATATATAGTGACTTGGGAGTTGAATTAGCTCGGGTCGGTGAAGACATCACCACAATAATTTGTCTTGTCTAGTGATGTACGATAATCTAAAACTGATTCTATGTACATCACATATTGTCTTCTTATTTCATATTTCTCTTTTCTTTTTGTTTTTTTTTTTTGTTTGTGGTATTCGTCTAAAGCCACCACTCTAATAGCTAGACTGACAATATTCCAAATAATATCTCACCCACTTGGTAGCCAATAATACTTGATTTCCTTCAACTAACTACCTCTCCGGCTTGTAACCCAAAAGAAAAAGACCTCTCTCAATATACTTGCTAAATACTTATAGATGTTATTTTTCGCAAATTAGTGTAAACACACCCAACAAAACTATATTGAACATCATTCCTTTAATAAACTGGTTCGGATCCGTGATCATAATTTTAAAATAATATTATGATATTTAACTTTAGTAAAATAACCAATTGTAAAAGATATGTGATATAAATGGAGCGATATTGTATTTTTTATGTGGAACAATATATGTTATTGCATTTGGCAATCTATATTTATTTTCAATGTTCTTATAAAAAATTTTGTATTTACTATTATATAAGTATAGTTTTTTTTTTTTTTGAGAATTGGAAGATTGTAGTTATATATTCACGAGAGTCAAAGTATAGTTATATATAGTCAAATTAGGTAGCCCGCATGTTTAACTCATCTCACAGTTTAACTATGTTTATATTTTTTTTAATCCATATAAATCCACTTTTCAATTTATCTCACATTTATAAAACTTGATAATCGACAAAATAAATAAATTTGAATGTCAATTAAGTCATAGATTTCACTTATGTTTTCTTATTTATATTTGCTTCTCATAATTTAGATATATCTTATATGCAAGATGTGCTATTCTGATTTTAAAACTAATTAAAATAAAATAATGAAGATAAAAAAAGGATATAATTTAATGATTAATATAAGATTTTTTCATAATTAATGTAAGAATTATCACCATGTATTTATTTTATATTTTTAAATACATATTGTGTAAGTATCTTTAATGAGTTGATTAAAATGATTTTAAATAACACTGTCAGCAATATAACATGTGACGAAATTATGTTTTAAGGAAAATATGCTTTAATAGTAAGTAAATATATTGGTTATTTCAAATGGTGTTCAATTATAATAAAATTACACTTAAGCCATTTATTTTTTGTAACATATGTTTGTGATTGGAAAATATGAATATAATATACTCTTCTGTATATGAAAGATTGATATTCTAAAATTTTCACACCTATTAAGAAAAAATATTATTTTGTTTATCACTTTTTGTTTTACTAATAAATTTCACTGTTCATATTTTATATTTTAATTTATGTTTTTAGTTTTGAAAACTAATGCATTAATTATACTCTAAAAATCCATTTTCAAATATAAAAACAAAATCTAAGATTTCAATTATTTGTATACGTTGGGACTATATGCTTACGATTAAAAAGGGCGTCGGTGAAGCATTTATGTTTTAATTGTGTGTTTGTTTATAACAAATATCATGGACTAATCGTTACATGTAGCTAGTGATTTATAGTGAAGGGAAGCAAGTTGTAATAATTCCAAGTTTTTTTTTTGGTGAACATCTTAATTCTTAGTTCCAAGTTTCCAACAGACACAAAGATGGCATATTTATCTGTGAGGTGACTTGAGATAGAAAGAATAAATATATCATATGTCAATCTACCACTGAAACCAATAAACCGAGAATACTTTTAAATAATAATATTATTCAATACTGTTAATTATTTTAACTACTAAAAGTTAAAAAAAGCTGATGACTTCTGATATCCATAAATTGTGAAATATCAACCATCCATTTGTTCTCACCAGGTGATGCATGCGTCTATGATCAAACTTGCTAATTTGGGAGATTTCGGTTTTGACAATGCATAAATATATAGATAGATAGAAATACCATTGGTCCATTACCACTAATTAGAGCATATATTGATCTCCTCAAAGATGAATTCATAACCATCCATAACCCAACAATTGAAGGTTTTATTCAATGACGCGTGTACATTGATTTTATTTGTTCCTGGTATTACTCGTAAATTTTAAATAGCAGGTTTTTGAAATATTTTATAGTAGTATTATATTCTTGGTACACTATATTTCCAAATTTAATATCATCAAAATTATGTAATATTGATCTTATTTGTTCCTGGTATTACTCCTAAAATTTAAATAGCAGGTTTTGAAATATTTTATAGTAGTATTATATTCTTTGTACACTATATTTCCAAATTTAATATCATCAAAATCATATAATATTAAGCTTATATTTTTGATATATATGTAAAAGCATTGGACCAAGACATATATAGCGTATATTTGTTTTTAATCTGTAACATGAAAATCTCGATACCATTCATGTAAATTGCATTCAATCTTTTTTTTTTAAAATGATTAAATTGCATTCAATGCCTTTAGAAATAATTGCACTAAATTTAATTTACATAAGAACCAAAAGAATTTCTAGTGTTATAGAAAGTTTGATCGCAGACAAGATTAATTGTTCGCATAAGGGAGAAAGATGGATTGTCCCCCACTTGTCTTTTATTTTCCAAACCTTTTGATTTAACGTCTTCTGGTTTATCCGATAAATGTATATTTTTTAGTTAGCACCGAGATTTCTTTCTTTCGTTTTGCTGAATTTTCTTTATTCAACAAGTTTTTTTATTTAGTAACTAGAATTTGACTAGTTCACCGCACATATATTTATTTAATAAATTAGATATATAAAATTAATGTAATGGTTACATAAACACACATCCTTATTGATGTTTATTCAATTTATAATATATAAAATTTATGATATATAGATGATTTTAATTATTTAAAATTTATTAATTTTTCATATCACGATTATATATAAAACTAATCAAAATAATATGTTATATAACATATTCTTTAATCAATATTTTTAACTATTAACCATTTTTGATGCAATTATTTATAAACTAAAATACTAATTATTATATTTATGAATATTAATAAATATATTTTCCAAAAAATATTTATGTCTTAATAAAATAGATAAATAGACATATATATATGTCTAAGTTTTTTAAATTTAAATAAATTTTATTTCTATGTTCATTTTTGAAGAAAATATTAAATTAAAATTTAATTGTTGTATTCTTATAATTCATATGTGTGAATTATATTCTTTATCAAATTATCTAACATATATTTCAAAAGTAAATTTATATGTTTTAACCAAACCATTTATAAATTATTTTGTATGTGAAATGAAATAATTATATACATAAATATATAACATTTAAAGTTCGTAGTCACATGTTAAATAAATATGTTTAATTTATGATAAAATTTTGTTAGAAAATAATTTGGTTAGAGGATAATTATAATTTTAGTTAGTTTAGTTAGAGAATAATACAATAAAACAAATGATTTTTTAATTACTTAAGTTTGGTAAGTTCGGATAGAGCATAATATAACAAAATAATTAACTGATCGATAGTTATTAATTCAGTAACATAATTAGTAAATATTAAGATGAAACAAGAGTTAGTTTTAAAATGTATTTCAATTTTAATAATATAAATGTGTTTTTTAAACTATATCTAACGCTAAATCAATTAATCAGAGTAATAAAACTAGCAGCTTGTTGTAATTGATTGTCTTCATATATTAACTTTCATGTCTCTGTTTGAGTCTGATGTAAGTACTTTTAGTAAATAATTTATTTTTGCTTTCATAAAATGTAAAATGGTGTTTTGATCTTTTTACGTATGCAATTTTTTTCCAGCTGTTGTCGTATGCAAAATTTGCCACCTAATCTATGGTGCCCACCAAATTTCTAATTTTCACAGAAACTTTCATATTTGTTTTGATATTTTGCGATAAATCGGCAGGTGGTAATTAGAGACAGTCCCACTTAAATAATAATGGAATCATTTGATACCACAAAATAATAATAAAAATAATTTATTAGCTGTGTTTTTTTTTTTTGGTCGACATATTATTATTAACTGTGTTTAGTAGTTTTCTTTGGTATATTTGGTTTAACAGTGCATATAAATAGTATATAATCACTCAAACTTCTGACAATTATCTATAATATATACATAAATATCAAAACTAAGAGGGGACTTCCAAAATTTTTCTATCATCTATATTTTGGAACGAGGAAATTAGTAGTAGAGTTTTAACGAAAATACCTAAATTTTTTAATAAATATTTTTGTTTTGTTGATTGTTCAGTTTTGGTATAGTTATCCATAGTTATCCAGAACACTCCAAATTCATACTGTTTTAACAACCTACTATGAATAATGAAATAATAGTTTGATGTAAAAAATCTTAAAATATATTTTAATCAAATCATATTGTTTTAACAACCTACTATGATTATTGGTATTTCTCAATTATCAATAAAATCATTCAGACCCCTTAATATAACAGACTGAAAAATAACCAATTAACTGATTAAACAACTACAACTAAATATTCGATAATAATCTAATCTATTAAATTAGGGTCTTATTTTTATCTACTACTAACAATAGTAAGACCATTTAGAAAATTAGTTAATATGAAATATTTGATTGTTTACATTAATAATAAACCAACTCTAAATTTAAATTTTATTTTTTAATTATAACAAAATCTGTTGAGAAAAAATATAACAAAATTTTACTTCAAATTTAAATATTATTTAGAAAATAGACATTAATAAATTTCGTAATTAGTAATATAATATTATTATAAATAAATATTAACTAAGATTTTATTATAAACAAGAAAATAAAATTTCTAGACTATTTTTAATAAATTCTATAAATATATTTTGAATTATATAAAAATAGTTGTGCTACATGGATTAAATATGATAAAATTTTATTAAATAGGTAAATTGACGAATTTTAAATTTCTAATGTTTTATTTAAATAAATTATCTCTCATCATTAAAATGGGTTAAAATTCGTAAACAATATAATATTTTAACACAAAGTAAATGTATTAACATAGGTTAAACTTATATATATATCTACACCTTTTTATTTATTTTGAAACTCTTAAAAATATATTGCTTAAAAATGTTTGCATACAAAAATATAGTAGTATATAATAAATTTTAGTTCATAAACTATTTAAAAATATGTTATTAGAAAATTATGAGATTTTAGTAATTCATATAAAATATTTATGACAAATACAATTTTAATTTTAAATTTATTTTAATTTTTATTATAACGAAATCTATTCAGAATTTTTTTTTTAAATAGTACCAAAAATTCAAATACTTTATTTATAAAATAAGAGATTAGATGTAGCCACAAAAAAACTAAAAATTAATTTATTGTTCCAAACTCAAAAATAGTTGTGTAATTTTCCAAAGTTTTCTTGACAAAATAATTTTTTTTAAAAATAAATATATAAAATCAAAATCATAATATTGAAAATTTTACAAAAGATAAATCATAGATAATAAAGAATAAATTTTTGAAATGCACCACAAAAAACTATTTATATATATTTTAAAAATTAAAGCAATCTAATATTTTGAAGTCTTAATTTTTAAAAAATAAAGGTTACTATCATAACATCCAAAAAATATCATATATTAGTAAGTAATAAAAATTAATAACAAATTAAAATGTTTTAAGCAAATCATTATATATTAATAATATTGAATAATAAATATAAATAATAATATTATAGATTTACATAATATATAACAGTAAAATATAAATTATATATTTATAACATTTATAATAATATCTAATACATTTATAAAATAGAAAAATATCTGCACGGATGTGCGGGTTAAAATCTAGTATATATTAAATAACTGTTTTGAATTGTTATGCACGTTCTGAATTGTCAAATGTAGAAGAATTATGAAATAAAAGGTAGTGAACCCCCACCATCCTTTTTATCAAAAATGACACTAAAATCACCAGAGAAACTGAATAAAATTGGCGTGTGTGTCTTCTAACCTAAGTTGGTGTTGGTGGCTATAAGTTGTCCATACAATACAGCCCTCAACTTTATATTTTTCTCTTTTTTTATCCTATGTGGAATATATAAAAATCCATTTTTCCATGTTGTTGTTGTAAACCTAGTTGTGAATTTGTACCATATAGTATCTCGGGTGGATGAGAAAGAAAAGTAAAATTAGGAACTAGTGTACAAATAACGAATCTAAAAATAGAAAGAACGCAACCAAGTAGAGACGTCTCTGTACTTTCTATTCATCCAATCTTTTATGGAATCGTCTTCTAATGTTGGCCAAGATGTGTCACTTCTTTATCACCAACGTATCTATCTTATTTCATCCTCTCTTTTTCTTTTTTTCTTTTTCAATAATGTGAAAGATCGTATTATTCTTGATAAACTTCCAACTCATCCTCTCTTGTTATGGACCTTATTGAAAAATAAAAAATAAACATAAATCCAAACGAACAGATTCCAATTATTTTTGTTGTGAGTTGTCCTCATCTTGTTTCAATGATTATAGAAATGGAATAAAAAAACAATTGGCTGCCACAAAACGTAACTTTTATGCTCATAGAAATCGATTTCTAATTGCTGGTTGAGAAAAAAAAAGAAATCTAATTACTGTTGATAACTGATTTAAAGTGTAAGTACGAATGCAATTTTCAAATGAGAAAATAAGAGATAAAATAATGAAAGGGTAGTTATATAATTCAATTTATTATTACTGGGAAAACTTCATCAATAGTACTTTTTAGATTTTATCATAAAAAATATCACTAAGTAAGAAAATCTCCAGAATAGCATTCAGTAGTCAATAAAAATATTGAATTACCTTACATCTTAAACACTAATTTTAATTTTACCTCCTGCTAAACCATAAACTATAATCACTATATTATAAATCCACATAGAAAATTAGAGTATTATTCTATTTACATATGTAAAAAAAATTGAATTTTTAAAAGCACCCGACTCTACCCATTCACAACGACTCAATTCTATATCCACACATCACAAGCTAACTATATTTAGTTAGTTATATAGTTATAAATAGGAATGTATTTATTTTTTGATCATTTACTGAATTTTATATTGAGAATTTTTTCCTCCTTTGTGCTGTTTTGAAAAATGGTTTTATGCTGTTTGAAAGCATTTATCTTATTATTATCATCTCATTACATTTTCAATGTAAGTTATTACTTCCTCCGTTTCAGAATAAGTGTCATTTTAGAGAAGTTTTTTTGTTACAAAATAAGTGTCGTTTTTGATTTTCGATGCAACATTTATTAATTTTATGCTGCAGATTATTTTTCTATTGGTTGAAATATGATTAAGTGTATAGGTAATTGTGTTTTTATATAGAAAATATGCAAAATTAATTGTTTTCTTAATCCGTGTGCAAAAACCTAAAGTGACACTTATAATGAAACAGAGGGAGTAATATTAACACGTGATCTTTATTATTTATTCAGACATCTTGATCTTGATTTCACTCAAGGACCAACAATAATCTAGCTTAAACTATCCTACTTTTTTTTAAAATGAGTTTTAGTATTATGCTAAGCTTTATGCGTTTTTAATTTAAAAACTGTAAAAATAAATTAACTGGTCACTTGAATGTTGACACAATGAAAATTTATAGAATTTTATACACGATGATCACCAGACAAAAATCATACCGTTGAAATATACACATGTGAATTTGATTAAAATTACTTTCTGATGTTAAGTTTGTGATTTGTTTCAACAATAAAAAAAAATGTTAAAAGGAGAAAAAAACAAAATCAATCTCATGAATTTAGAAAGGTCCACCAGCACCAGTTACAAATGCCGTCATGAATGACATACGCAGTATTCTGATTATCTATTAAAATTCCATTCAATTCTCTATTCGATATCATACAAATGGCATATCCAATAGAAAACTAGAATGAATGCTTTGTCAAAAAAAATAAAAAACTAGAATGAATGATGTGGCATCTCAGTTGAAAATATGACGATGGGTGCATGAGGGCAACCTCGTGGGAACGAATATAATTGCTCACACTTAAGAATAATGCCCAACAAATTGAATCATCCTTGCCTTTTCTATTTCTTTGTTTTTTATTCCTTTTTTTGATTCCTATTACAAAAGACTTATTTTTATTTTACTTAAAAATTTTAAAAGAGTCAACTGTAAGGTTTCTACTATATTAAAATATATAATCATATTTCCTTGTTAGCATCCCATGCCACAAATAGTCGAAGAAAAGCATACTGCAAAATAGAAAACAAAACATTTTCTTTTAAATAGTGGCGACAAAATCGTGTATATATTATATAAGTACCTTGCACTCGTATACGCCGGATTCTTTATGACATGTATATTTATTTATTTGTCTGTTTATTATTTTAGGTTTATTTATTTTAAAACATTTATATTTGATTATGTATTGTATAGTGCACAGGAGAAAATTTCCAAAACATTTATCGTTAAAAAAAAATTTACAGCAACATTTGATAGAATATATATATAGCCCAAATATATATATATATATATAATAGATAATTTAATAACTTTATAATTTTGAAGACGATTATATGTGTGAGCTAATTAAATTTTGTTGAACTTTTTGAAAACAGTAATAAAATTCAACACACATTTTGAACGGTTTATTTATTTTTAGTTGGGACTATTAACTAGGAATATTTTTAGCGACAAAGAAAGTAGGAGTCAGTCATCTCCCGAGTTTCTTTCTAATGAATCAATGATTTGTTGTATATTTTATACTCCCTCCGTTTCATATTAAGTGTCGCTTTAAAGAAACTTTTTTGTTACAAAATAAATGTCGTTTTCGACTTTCGATGTAAAATTTATTAATTTTATGCTGCATTTTATTTTTCTATTGGTTGAAATATGGTTAGGTGTATAGGTAATTGTGTTTTTATATAGAAAATATGCAAAATTAATTGTTTTCTTAATCCGTGTGCAAAAATCTAAAGTGACACTTATAATGAAACAGAGAGAGTATAAATCAATGGTGACTTTTCGCAGTAAAATGTAGAATTTGAAGATAGTTTTTTTATATTAACAGTTACATAGTCTGATTTTGATTTGTGTTTTGTGCAAAACAATAAAAAAATGACTAAAGGAGGTCCGGCTGTGAAGAAACATGACTGTGAACCAACAACCTTACAAAAGAACGGTCACCCATTTGGATTACTTCCATTTGTAGCTTCTATGTCTAGTAAATTTGATATATAAGTATACAGTAAATTAAATACTTCTATGAAGATCAATTTGAACTAGTCAATCTGAATAACAAAATAGTATAGTATATACATGATGTGTGAGCTATAGTCAATTTGAATAACAAAGTAGTATAGTTAGTATACACGATGCTTTTGCAAATCAAAATTGAGAGGAAATAGGAAAAAGAACCAAACAACAATGACAAAGATGGCAAATAAGATGGTTTTAGATGACGTTTCTAGTGGGTTCGTGAATAGATAAAACTAATTGATTATCTTAATTCCATACTATACCATTTTCTATAATTATAATAGCATAATATGTTATTCAATATAACTTTTACTTTATATGGATATATAAATGATATTTATTAAGCGAATAATATATAATATACTATAGTATGTTTGTGAAATAAATAATTCTATTTTAGTTATATTTTCGTTATTTCCTTAAACTACATATTTAAAATTGTCATTTAGTTTGTAATATGGTGTCACTTATAAATGCTAGTTTTGATCAATGACATTATAACAAAAAAATAAATAAATATATATGCAAATTATAAAATCAAATAAATATGATAACTGTTAAGTGAAACAGTTTAGACCAATCAATCTATAACAATGGCATAAACAACATTTCGAGAAACAAGTTTCTGATTAGTATCAAGATCTAAGACCTTGAACCCTTTGTATCCAGAAGAAGGTCCGAGAGAAACACAAGGAATTAATCTCGATGTAAATGAGCATGTTTATTGCAGGTCTCTTAGCATGGGGTTCTTAGCTTTTCTAAGAGACGTTTCTTAACTTTTAACTAAGAAAACTTAAGAATCATCTCTTAAATAAGAGACATAAGAGACGTCTCTTAACGGGAAAATTAAAAAAAAAAAATTTAAAAAAACGTGAAATTATAAGTTAAGAACCCCGCTTAAGAGACCGTGGATAAACATGGCCTAAGGACACTGATGTAAGTACATAATCACTACAATAAAGTAATCGTTTATTGGATTGAAATAACAAAGCATGAGCCATATCTAACAAATGTTTATGTTTTCGCTCAATTACCAAATTATGTTGGGTGGATATGCATACAAATATTGATGAATATTATCATGATCTTTAACAGACTGTGTAAACGCAAGTCCTGGTACATTGTCACTAAAATTTCCTTTGGTTAGCTTTTCTGCCATATTGAGAAAGAAATTGTTGTAACAAATATGTTTTCTTGATTTCAGAAAGTATAAAAGAAACCAAATTATAATTGAATGAATGGTTAAAGTAAAAGACAAGTAACCAAAGATTCAAATTATATATTGAGATGTTTTTGTTCAGGTAAAAAGTATATGCACCTCTTTAAGATCTATAAAATCTCAGTTACAAAAGAAAAGAACTATAAAATCTTTTTTTATTCATTTTCATATACAATATATTTTGTGCTTACAATACAATTTTTTTAATTTATCTTAAATAACAGGAAATAAATAAAACTGTATAAAGTAGTCTTTTCATATTTATTATCAAATATCATATCTAGTAGTAACACTAGATGTGGACTTGAAGGGAAATGAATTAGTGAAATAGTTTATAATCTTACTGGATTTATTTTTTTAAGAAAAACCAACAAAATCGATTTTAATGTAACAAACGTAAGTAAATGAAATTAATTAAAATTTATATATGTATATATATATATATAAATAGTTTGAACCATCTATATTAGAGAAATATCCTAGGATAGATTTTATTATTTATCAAATTTTAAACTTTGTTTTATATATGTAAAAACTAAATCAACTTCAAACTGAACCAAACCATACTGAATTTTTTTTTTCTCGTCTTGGGTCAACATGCATTATGTGGTTTTATAAACTGAACGAAAAAGCCAACTCTTAAACCACATCGTTCACCTTTGCCTTTATTTTTAATAAAAGGTACCCAAGCAGAACTAAGAAAATACCAATGCAAAGTGAAGCCAAGGAGAAATCAGCAAAGGGTGTCTTCGAACCATTTCTGAAACTTGATCATCTCCTTACAAGGCAAAGCAGCCAAGACATAAACACCTTTACTATCTCCATCAATGTCTGGAAACAGCAAAACTATGTCTTTCCGATGATACACAACGGGACAGCAATACTTAGGCTTTCCCCATGGATATTCAACTTCCGCAAATCCCAGTTTCCACCACGATGAAACCAAAACTTCTCCATGTGGAAACCCTTTGTACATTTCTCCCCAATCTATAGCAGATCTTGCATACTCATCTGTTATCCTATTGGCCCCTTCTCCGACCATTTCCACAATCCTACCAAACGATTCTTTGAGTAATACCTTTCGTTTCGCCTTTGCGTACGCGGTTAGAACCGCGTTTCCAGTGTACTCAGAGGGAAGCTGAGGATTCAGCCTCCCTCTGATGTCCACCGCGTAAAGAATGGTTGATTCTTTTTCAAGATCATTCCCCTCCTCTTCTTCTACTGAAGAGAGTGCCTTGCACCTCCAAACCAAAGCGGTTACGACGTTGAAACCCGTCACACGAACACAATCACTACTAATACTCTCAGAGGCTTTCTCCTTGAGCCTCGAGATTTGTTGAGAGGATAGCTTGAAGATGTTGAAGTCTAAGTGCTCTGAAGTGGCTTCGAAGACTGTTGTTGTCTCAGAGTCTTGGAGCTGGACAAGCTCGTGGTGTGGGAATGTGACACGTGGTGGAGTACGAGCTTTAAGAAGAGTACGGTCGTTGCATGGAGGTGTTGATAAGGGCTTATCACTTAGTAGAGAGGCTAAGTTGTCGAGAAATGTTTTGAAACTAAGTCCATCGAACGTTGTATGGTTTGTTGAGATTCCCATTGCAAATCCACCGCACTTGAAAGATGTCACCTGCCAAAGTTTTAAATTCTAAGATAAATCTCCATAATTTAAAAATGTTTTCACTTGTAAACAACACTTTCCCTATAGTTAGTTATAATTTACTGGAAATTGATAGTAGTAGTAGTAGTTAAGTCCCCTGGGTCATGGGAAAGCTTGTACAAATCCTCGGAATATGATCATAGCAGACAAGAAGCCCTTCTGAAAGAAAGAATAAGAAAAAGTAACCCACATAATAACTCTATATTTAACATGGTTATAAAAATTGGTTAATCAGCTACAATTAGTTAAATCCTAGCTGTCTGCCTATGCGGCAAATGGTTAATAAACAAAATGATTTTCTTAATGTACGATTTATACAATTTAAATCTGTTTAAATCATTTAAAATCAGTTTAAATCGTTCTAATTTAGTTTAAATTATACAATTAGTTAATTCTATTAACTTAGATAATAATGTTTGTATAAATTATAAATTTGTCTAATTTATTTTGTTTTATATATCTAATATTAATAATTCATCTAAACAATTTTATAATTAAACCTAAAAATATAATTATTTTATAAAAATATAAAATATAAAAATAAATCAATATAACGTCTAGACCCCATCTACAGACCCATCTACGTTCCAAATAATTAATATAGTCGATAATTCTTTAGAAAGCGCCTAGACTAACGATTTTAGAACATTGATATTTAGTACATAGCATACGTACGTAATGATAGATGTAGACAATGACTAGTTCCTACTACCACATACATTCATTAACTAGTTTCTTTAGAAATGATTACATTAATATCAAACAGAATGATGTTGGATATGCTTTATGTTTGGTAGGATTCAATAAATGAGCGACCAAGAAAGCCAGCGTTTTAACTTTACGCGGCACAAGTAGATTTATGTTGCAATCATATATTATAAAGTTTTATTAATACTAACAACTAAATAAATTGAAGTTACGAACATTCTAAAATAGTTCCTTACTTTGATAATTGTATATACTCCATGTTATTGTGTAAACCTCGATTAGCTGTGTTGGTTGAAAACATATATTTAGTGTTTATATAACTTCTCTTTGTGACATCATCTAGTTTCTACATAACTAAGAAATATTAAAAAAAAACAAGCAAATATCTCTGTCAGAGTTTTTGTACATTGAAAGAATTGCAAACTTATTTGGCATATTCTGTATGCAGGAGAAACTGTAACATGTCCGAGTATATATATACGCACATGTTACTTGTTTACATGTTTTGTTAAGTACTTGAATGATTAAATTAATATATCACATGTTACTTGTTTCGTCATACTTGACTTATCATATAGTTTCTGTATTGCAGGTTCTTAGCTTTTCTAAGAGACGTTTTTTAACTTTACTAAGAAAACTTAAAAAACGTCTCTTAAATAGAGATCTAAGAAACGTCTTTAACGAGAAAATTAAAAAAAAATAAAAAAAATAAAAAACGTGAAATTATAAGTTAAGAAACCCGCTTTAGAGACCGTGGATAAACATGTCCTGTAATAGATCTCTAAAGAGGTTCTTGATATGTCTGATTTAGCTACACAATGCATGTGATTAGTCTATGAGTTTTGTTTGAGTCATCTAGAAACTCAACGATCTTGTTTTCTTATCAAAGTCTAATGTTCTTCCAAATATAAAACATTTTGAAAATAAAATAAAAAAAAAACTTTTTGTTTGAATGATAATTTATTTAAGTCAGTAATAAAATAACGTTGATAAAAAAAACAATTTGGAAAAAATCCATAATTGCCTAAATTCTGTATTTCATAACAGATTTTAATAGTTCAAATAAACTAAGATATATTTGTGCATAAGTATTATTTGTACATATATTTATTCGAAACTACTAATATAACTTTTGTCTACCTCCCTTTTATGCTTGGATCTAGTCTTTTTAAATATTCTGAGGAAGTTTATTCGTGTTTTTATTATATGATCTATACTCAAACTTGTGACATATTTTTGCTGGGTGATATATTACTCCACGAAAAAAAAAACAATGTAATTTGGAAAAATATAGGTTTAGGAAGAAAATAGTTGGTTACCTGAAAAGAAAACAAGGGTTGATCATCTTTAGGACAAGATTGAAGCTGACTTGTAACAAGTTTAGCAAAAGCTGGATTTGGATAAACCAAATCTCCAAGTTCCTCCAAAGGGTACTCACTCTCAGCCGTTACAAACCCAGCTCCGGCACCGTTACAGTCAACATCCAGCCGTCCAGAGCTAGGGTTCAGTCGAAGTCTCCCGGCCAAAAACTCGTACACGTCCATTGCTCTCACCAACGCCTTTCTCAGCATCTCCGACACAATCTCTGGAGGATAGTCTTTGTTTGGTCGGAAGAAATGAACCGTTTGGACATCAAAGTTGAGAACTTGGTCGACGTTGGACAAGAAGAACATAGATTTTCTCTCATGGGTTAAGGTGTCTTCAGATGGGAAAATGAGTGATGATTCTTTGATCGTGACCTTGAGATCTTGAAGAAGCAATGATGAACATTCTTGGTACGAAGCACCCATTTTTTCGGATCTCTCTCTCTAATTTTTAATTGTGTTTTGAGTGAGTTTTGTGTTTGAAGCTTAATCTTTATTATATAGACTAACACATGGTGAGAGATGGTTATTTGCATGTAAATTATAGTATGAAATTATCCATGGTTAGTAATATGTATCCCCATAATAAATGTGTGTGTGTGTGTTTTAAACCATAAGATTTGATACCAGAGTTACAAGCAGTTTCGGATACGTCGACGTCGGTTTAGTCAAACCACATGAAACGTTTTTTCTATAAAAGCAACAATTGTCACTGTTGTTACTTTTTGAGTTGTGTTTATAGTTTTGGGAATAGTAAGAGCACCATTAAAGGGGTGCTTAAGGGATGCTTAAGAGGGGTGCTTAATGGGTGGGCCCACCAAAATCATAAGCACCACTTCTTAAAGTGCCTAATTAAGCACCAGCTCTTACACTGTTCACGGGTTCCACCGACACGTGGCGGTCTGTGATTGGTCCGTTTTTTTTTTTTTTTTAAATGAAAAAGAGAAAAAAAAAATAAACACCCCAAAATGAGGTGCTAGGGTGGAAGATGGTCTAATGGGCTCGCAGTGGTGGTTGTGAGGTAGGGTTGATGATTTATTTAAAGATTTGATAGGAGAGGCATTGATATGTCGGTATTAGCAACATATAATGCATGTGATCAGTCTTTTTTGAGTCAAAATTTGACTTCTTCATTTGGAGTTTATGGAATAAGATTATTTTTTTCCAACATTTAATTTGCGGCATTTTATTACGGTTACAATCGTTGGACACAAAAAAATTATCAAGTTTTTCTTTCACAATTTGGCTCATTGACTGGTCAACACTTTGTTTTCTATGCAGATGATTATTGATTAAAGCCTTTCGTTGGTCATGCAAAACATCCAAGCCTATGTAGTGCCGGTTTAATGTTTTAGACTGTCCAAACCAAATATTAATATGCCCTTGTACATATTTTATCAATATCATAAAACAATATAAAAACTTAAACTTTTACAAAACATTAATTTTTTATGAACTGTTTATAAAAACTAGTTATTTAGGATTCATATTGTTAATATATATATATATCTTCTTGTATTTTTTCATGCAAAATCAGCCATTAAACTTTCAATTATAGCCATCTCAATTGTGGCTAACTTTTAATTATGGTTTTAAAAAATAATTAGGGTTTTAACTTTTAACTAAAATTTTAAATGGAAATTTATTATTAATTATTAATAATATATTTAATTTAACAAAATTTATAAAATCTTATTGAAAAGTCCATAAACCTTATTCTAACTAATAATTCCCAATAAGTATCATTTAGCTACAAAACTACAATGTCATTTTATTTTAACAAATTTATAAATATTGTTGAAAAGTCCATAAACCGTATTCTAACTAATAATTTTCAAAAGTAATATTTAGCTAAAAACCTATAATTTTTATTGTTTTTAGAAATATTAGAGAAATTGTTAAGAATACCATAAGTTAATTACCACTTTTCAAAATACTATCAATCAAAAATATATTAATATTTTGGTTTACACTTTATCGATTATTTTTAAAGTTTAGTTTTAAAAGGATGTGTTTGAGTTTCTAAATGTTTTTTAAATATTTAAAAAATTAGTTTAATTTATTTTCATCATAAAGTATATTTGAAAATAATCATTTATTAATAATAAATTTGAAAGTAGTATTAAACTTGTGATACCACCTTTCAAATTTAATACTAATGAATGATTATTTTATAATTTGTGGTAGATACGTTTTCACCTAAATATTAACAATAATGTTAACAATATATATTGTCCTTTTGAATTGGATGTCATCGGATGGCTTGTCCCCGGCCCTGAGCCTATGTCGATTACCTTCAAGCTTGTAGGCACACGTGTTAAGATCCTGAGCTGTTCTTTTTTCTGGGTTTTGTTTACTCTGAGCCCGTTGGGCCTATTTTGTAGTTTTATGTTTGTAAAGTTGGCCTTTTTCTTTAATAGCAAAAAAACGCAGAGAAACACAAAGGTCTCAGTAGTATAAGCTTCAAACTTCATCGCTCATTCAGATTCTGGTTTTGCTTCAGGAAAAAAACAACAACAACACTGGTAAGCCTTGTGCTCTCTCGCGAACCCTAGATTCGCGAACCCTTCTTCTTAATCGACGTTTCCTCAGCTTTCAGGGTTAGCTTCTGCGCCGTCGCACTTGTAATTTCTCGAAATTATCATGGCAAGGAACGACATTTCCGACGAAGAAGGTATACACAAATCCCCTCGCACAAACCCTAATTTCGGTTTTGGGTTTCTTCTGATTTCCTCTAAAGGTTTGATTTTTTCCTTCTCCCAGTAGATGATCATGAGCTCGAGGATGAAGAGGGAGAGCCAGTTCATGGAGATCCTGTCGAGAACCCTGACAACGATGATGAAGATGAAGAAGAGGAGGAGGGTAAGCGCTTTGTTCTGGATTTTGGGTTCGTTCGTGTGTGAATGAATTTCTTTGTTCATATCTTCTCTGCTGGAAAGTTTTCTCCTTTAACCACTTTGTGTTTATATCTTCTCTGTCTCTTGGGGATACTTGGTTTATAACGTGCATTGTCAGGTTCCTTTTAGACTAGATGGTTTCTCTGTATGAAGCTATAATTTTCACATTTCTCTCACTCTGGGTTTGAGTCAGTGGTGTTTCTGCTATACACCTTTGCACTTGACTTTTTTTTTCCATGATGTGAGAACACTATATTTGTTTTGCAGGCGATAATGAATATGAGAATGATGGTTTCATAGTGGGTGATGAAGAAGAAGAAGAAGAAGATGACGACGAAGAAGAAGAAAGGCAAAATAGCGATGAGGAGAAGCAGAAAAAGAAGAAGAAACGAAGGAAAAAGTCTACATCTTTTCCCTTCTTCCTCTCTTTAATTTCATCTTTTCGTAACTTGCAAAAAACTAATGTTAACGCTGAGATTCAGGATATATTTAATAAATGTATTCCCTGAATTATTAGTAGTGCTTGTTTGTGATGTGAATCTATCTGATAAACTTCCCACATTTGGTGTTTCAATAGGGAAGAAGATCTTGATGAAGATGATTATCTGCTTCTCCAAGATAACAACATGAATTTCCAAAAGGTCAGTCATACTTGTGCATAACTATATCTAGATTATGTACATGCACTTAGCAATACATTTGCAATGCTAATAAATATTGATTTTTGTTTTTCCTGAACCATGACAGAGAAAGTATAAGAGGTTGAAGAAAGCTCAAAGGGAAAGGGAGTTTGGCCAGGGAGGATCATCTGATGATGATTTTGATGGGAGTAGTGGAGCTGGAAGAAATACTGAGGACAAGATTAAAGACAATCTGTTTGATGATGTTGATGGTATATTCTTTAGCTTTGTGATACTCTTATTTTGACTGTTGACGCATATTTTTTATTTTATACTCTTGTGTGTCTAGTAGATCTGCCTGATGATGTAGGCGATGAACTAGCTGTGGAGGAAGATGTAGTTGGAAGCGAGGATGAAATGGCAGATTTCATCGTAGATGAAGATGGGAATGGTCATCCTAGGAAGTACAATTTTTCTGTTCCTTATCTCTCTTGTGATCTTATGGTTGTCTTATGTCACCTTTAATTTTTTTTCTGATTCTAAACGACCTTCTTTTTCAGGGGCGAACATAAGAAAAAGAAATATAGACAGGGATCAGATATGAGTGCTCTGAAAGACGCTAGCGATATATTTGGCGATGTTGGCGAGTTATTGTTAATTCGCAAAAAGGGTTTGGCATCAAGTGAAAGGATGGAAAGAAGGCTTGAAGATGAGTTTGAACCAACTGTTCTTTCTGATAAGTACATGACAGAGAAAGATGATGAAATCCGCCAACTTGATATGCCTGAGAGAATGCAGGTGCGTTCTTTGTTATGTGTCTTTATGTTAAGTTTATTTGGTGTTCATGGTTGGATGTAAAGATATCTTGTCAACTTTGACAGATATCTGAAGAAAGCACTGGAAGCCCTCCGATAGATGAACTTAGCATTGAGGAAGAGAGCAGTTGGATATATGCCCAATTTACTTCTCTGCTAAAAGATCCTGATGGACTTCACATTTTTTGGTGGACAAGGCTTCTCGGTTAACAAGGATGACATTGCAAAGTTTTTGGAGCTACATCATGTGCAGAAACTAGAGGTATTTAAATTCATTTCTAGTTGGATTTTCCTAGAATTGCTCTTTGATTGTTATGCTAATTATTTAATGCTCTCCTCTAGATACCGTTTATAGCTATGTACCGAAAGGAGCAATGCCGGAGCCTGTTAGACTCTTCTGATATCAGTGAGCTCAATATAGAGAAAAAACCTGAGACCAAGTGGCATAAGGTAAGCAATCTTCTGGGAGAAACAGCAAGCACTCAGATTAATATATCGTCTGCGGAAATTGGTGGATTAATGTAAAAGTATTTGCCAATATAGGTCTTCTGGAAGATTCAGGACTTTGATAGGAAGTGGCTCCTTCTTCGAAAAAGGAAAATGGCGTTGCATGGTTACTACACAAAACGGTTTGAAGAAGAGTCCAGGAGGGTTTATGATGAAACAAGGCTTAACCTAAATCAATATCTTTTTGAATCAGTCATTAAGTCTCTTAAAGTGGCAGAAACAGAAAGAGAAGTTGATGATGTAGATTCCAAGTTCAACTTGCATTTTCCTGCCGGTGAAGTTGGTATTGATGAAGGGCAGTACAAGAGGCCTAAGAGAAAATCACAATATAGCATCTGCAGCAAAGCGGGGCTCTGGGAGGTTGCAAACAAATTTGGGTATAGTGCTGAGCAATTGGGACTTGCATTGTCCCTAGAAAAACTGGTCAGTGTAATTTTTCGTTTGGTCTGCATTCTGTTTTGGAATGACTGTTCTAATGCTGCTTGAGTTGCAGGTTGATGAGCTTGAGGATGCGAAGGAAACACCAGAGGAAAAGGCATTGAACTTTGTGTGTGCAATGTTTGAAAATCCTCAAGCTGTTCTTAAGGGTGCACGGCATATGGTACGTTCTACGAACAAACCTATTATGGACTTTTAAGCTGGATTTACTACTACAAGAGCTTCTCTTAGCATCAATGCTGACATACTTCTTATTTTTCTCTCAGGCTGCAGTTGAGATAAGTTGCGAGCCATCAGTCAAAAAGTATGTCCGTGGCATTTATATGGAGAGTGCAGTAGTCTCAACAAGTCCAACAGCAGATGGGAATGGAGTAATAGACTCTTTCCATCAGTTTTCTGGGGTTAAGTGGTTACGAGAAAAGCCACTGAGCAAGTTTGAGGGTTCGCAGTGGCTTCTCATTCAGAAGGCGGAAGAGGAGAAACTTCTTCAAGTAACCTTCAAGCTGCCTGAGAATTGCATGAACAGGCTAATTAGTGACTGCAATGAACACTATCTAAGTGTTGGGGTCAGTAAGTATGCTCAACTCTGGAATGAGCAAAGAAAATTCATACTGGAGGATGCACTTCATACTTTTATTTTGCCATCAATGGAGAAAGAAGCACGATCCTTGCTAACTAGCAGAGCGAAGAGTCGGCTGCTTTCAGAGTATGGACAGGCTTTGTGGAACAAGGTGTCTGCAGGGCCATATCAAAAGAAAGAAATGGACGTTAGCTCAGATGAGGAATCTGCACCAAGGGTCATGGCATGTTGTTGGGGACCTGGAAAGCCACCAAATACGTTTGTGATGCTGGATTCATCGGGAGAGGTGCTTGATGTTCTTTATGCTGGATCTCTCACGCTGCGATCCCAAAATGTCAACGACCAGCAACGTAAAAAGAATGACCAGGATCGTGTTTTGAAGTTTATGATGGATCATCAACCGCATGTTGTGGCTTTAGGAGCTGTCAATTTGTCTTGTACTCGTCTGAAGGATGATATATATGAGGTAAGGATTCATGTACCAGAAGCTTTATTTGCTAACCTATGCTAATGATACAGGTTCCGAGTTTGCTCTTAAAATGTAGGACTTATGTTGATACGTTCCAGACAACTGTGATCACTGGTTTACCTAATTAGTTCCTCAATATCTACTCTGTAGTGGCCTGGATTTGTGCGCTTATCATAAAAACTATTAAACTCTCTGAACCGTTTTTTTCAAGTTTGACTGCCTTCAGGAAAGGAATATTTTTAATCTGATCAACTAAGCTTGAATTTCTGCTGGAACTTCATTTTTCATTGCTGTTTCTTTTGCATAGTAAATTTTGGTCATGTTTTTCCTCTTCTTTTTATTTCAGGTCATATTCCGGATGGTGGAGGAAAAGCCTAGAGATGTTGGACAGATGGATGACTTAACCATTGTTTATGTAGACGAATCACTTCCTAGGCTATATGAAAATTCTCGAATCTCAGGTGAACAGCTACCTCAACAGTCAGGGATCGTGAAACGTGCAGTTGCTCTTGGACGCTATCTCCAGAATCCTCTTGCAATGGCTGCGACTTTATGCGGTCCAGGCCGGGAAATATTGTCTTGGAAGCTTCATTCATTGGAGAATTTTCTTCAAATTGACGAGAAGTATGGGATGGTTGAGCAGGTTATGGTTGACATAACAAACCAGGTTGGAATCGACATTAATTTGGCATCTAGCCATGAGTGGTTTTTCTCTCCTTTACAGTTCATTTCTGGACTTGGGCCTAGGAAAGCTGCGTCATTGCAAAGGTCGCTTGTTAGAGCTGGATCAATATTTGTCCGCAAGGACCTGATAATGCATGGGCTTGGTAAAAAGGTGTTTGTAAATGCAGCTGGTTTCTTGCGCATCCGAAGGAGTGGGCTGGCTGCTAGTAGCAGTCAATTTATCGACTTATTGGATGACACCAGAATACATCCTGAGTCGTACGGTCTTGCACAAGAATTGGCAAAAGATATTTATGATCAAGATGTAAGAGGTGATTCCAATGATGATGAGGATGCAATAGAGATGGCAATAGAGCATGTGAGAGATAGGCCAGGCTCTTTGAGGAAAGTTGTCCTTGAGGAGTATCTTGCCAGCAAGAAACGAGAGAACAAGAAGGAAACTTACGGTAATATCATGAGGGAGTTAAGCTGTGGTTTCCAGGATTGGCGGATACCTTTTAAAGATCCAACTGCAGATGAAGAGTTTTATATGAACTCAGGTGAAACTGAAGACACCATAGCTGAAGGCAGAATTGTCCAGGCCACTGTTCGGAGATTACAGAGTGGAAGAGCCATATGTGTCTTAGATTCTGGATTAACTGGGATGCTTACGAAGGAAGATTTCGCAGATGATGGAAGAGATATTGTTGAGTTGTCGGACCGACTAAACGAAGGCGAAATCCTTACATGCAAGATCAAATCGATTCAAAAAGAGAGGTATCAAGTGTTCCTTATTTGCAAAGAAAGTGAAATGAGAAACAACAGGCGCCAGCAAAACCAGAATCTGGATCCGTATTACCATGAGGATAGAAACAGTCTCCAGATTGAAAAAGAGAAAGCTCGAAAAGAAAAGGAGCTGGTGAGAAAGCATTTTAAGTCTCGGATGATTGTCCATCCCCGTTTCCAGAACATCACTGCTGACCAAGCAACCGAGGTATTCTTTTTACGCTGGTCGGTTTGGTACTTGTTAAGTTGATAAGATGATCACGTTCGTAGTCTTGTTTCCTGCTGCTCTCTTCTTTTTTAAAGGAATCTGAGGTTATTTTTTGGTGCCATGATCTTTCAGTATTTGTCTGACAAAGATTTTGGAGAAAGCATTGTTCGTCCAAGTTCTCGAGGACTCAATTACTTGACATTGACGCTCAAGATCTACGGTGGAGTCTATGCTCACAAGGAGATAGTTGAAGGTGGAAAAGAAAACAAGGACATCACAAGCCTACAGTGTATTGGGAAGACGCTGACAATTGGAGAGGACACCTTCGAGGATTTAGATGAGGTATGTCTCTTCTTTTTTGGTACTGTCAACCAGAACATGTATTTGATTCTTCAACACTAATAAAGCTTATTCTCGTAATTTTTTAAAAATCTTAACACCTCTTAATTTCAGGTCATGGATCGGTATGTTGATCCTCTGGTCTCTCATCTCAAGACCATGGTTAATTATAGGAAGTTCCGGAAGGGGACAAAATCAGAAGTTGATGAGATTCTCAGGGTCGAGAAGAGTGAAAATCCTGCAAGGATAGTTTACTCTTTTGGAATATCACACGAGCATCCAGGCACCTTTATACTGTCTTACATAAGGAGCACAAATCCACATCACGAGTATGTTGGTCTATATCCCAAGGGACTCAAGTTCAGGAAAAGGATGTTTGAAGACATTGACAGGCTTGTAGCATACTTCCAGAGGCATATTGACGATCCATTGCAGGAAACAGTTCCATCGATCAGGTCTGTTGCTGCCATGGTGCCGATGAGAAGCCCAGGGGACCGTGGCTCTTCTGGAGGAAGTGGTTGGGGTGGTTCTCAGAGTGAAGGAGGCTGGAAAGGTAACTCAGATCGCTCATCTGCACCAAGACCAGGTAACACTTTAACTTGTATCAAAGGGCTGGGGCTTGCTTGTATGATCATGGTTCGACTTCGACTTCTCAGGCTTTTTTAACTTAAATTTTGGCGAGTCTGACGCAGGGAAGTATTTGTTTATTAATATTGTTTCTGTTATCTGAGACTATGATTCTGCATGTTCACTTTTTAAGAAATTGTGAAAATGTATATGTTAGGGAGAGGCGGTGAGTACAGAAATGGTGGTGGACGTGGTGATGGGCATCCAAGTGGAGCGCCAAGGCCGTATGGTGGTCGTGGTCGAGGCAGAGGACGGAGGGATAATAACAGTGAGAGGGAAGATGGAAGCGGAGATTGGGGAAATAACAATACCGGAACTGGAGATGGAGGTTGGGGAAGCGAGTCTGGTGGTAAAAAGAGTGGTGGTGCAGGCGGTTGGGGTAGCGAATCTGGAGGTGGTGGTTGGGGAAATGATTCTGGTGGTAAAAAGAGCAGCGAGGATGGTGGTTGGGGTGGCGGCGGTTGGGGAAACGAGTCTAGTGGTAAAAAGAGCGGCGGCGGTGGAGGTTGGTGAAGAATCATAACTGTTGGGTATTTTTGCAAATGCTAAGACAAGACACTAGTAATTAGCTTATTCCTCAATGTCCGTTTATGCTTACTCCTTTTGATATCTCTTAATCTGGCGGTATTAGTGTTTTATGTAATGACTTTTTTTTGTTAATTTTCCAGGAAAGTCTTTAAATAAAAATAATTAGTAATTAACTAGAGCTAAAGGTCTTAATCTCCATGTAGTAAACCAACATCATAAAAAAAAAGAGAAGGAATATTAACATAATTTTTATTCATCATAAAAATATTCAAACTATTTTGACTTCATAGGTTAATATTCAACCTGATTATTAATTGAACAATTTTATTAAATAACAATTTATAAGTTTTTGTCATAAAAAATTTAAAAAAACAATCAAAATAATTTTTTATTTTAATTTTTTTTAAAATCTACTTTAAAAAAATGAAATTTATTCCAAATTATATCTCATAACATTAACCTTAAATATAGATTAATCCATATTATAGATATAAATGTATATTTACACCTTTAATAAAATTTATTTTAGTCATTATTTTTCTATAGATTATTTTGTAATAATTTCTTTTTATAAGATTATCACAAAGTATTGTTTTCTTTTTAATAAGAAATAATCAATACTCAAACATCTGAAAATTAATGTTTAGCGACCGTTTAGAAGATGATTTTATAAAATTCTTTTAAAATAGTCATAAATTGGCAAATTTCCTTGACCTTTAAATATTATTAAAATGTGTGTTAAATTGACCAAAAATGAATCCTACACATACAAATTGAGAAGAAGAAGAAAAAGGGCCAGAGAAAAGTTATTAAAAGACTACCGATTTAACTCGATAAAATTAGAATGAATGCTTCTTCAAAATAGTATTTTACAGAAAAAAAAAAGTATTTACAATTTTTTAATGATTTTTGCTATTTCTATTTGTTTTTGTCTTTTTGCCTTGGAAAACGTTTTCTGAGCCTTTTTTTTCTTTATTTAGTTTTACAAAAATCGAAAAAGAGTGTTAGAGAATCGAATCGATCGCGACGATGGACGGTGATGACGATTTCTACAGCGGCAACGAAGACTCCGATTACGCGGACAGCGTGGACGCCGATTACGAGTTCGTGGAAGACGACGTTGATGATTCCGATGACCTCGTCTTCCGCCGCCGCCAGGTTTGTTCCTCAATCTGATGGATCTCGTTTCATTTTTGGTGATGCTTTAATAATAATAATATAAGTTTTTTGATTTTGAACAAATAGCAAAACTATAGTGTGTTAAGCGAGGAGGATATTTGTAAGCTTCAAGAAGAAGACATCGCAAGGGTTTCTTCTGTTCTGTCCATTTCAACTATCTCTTCTGCTATCCTCCTTCGTCACTACAATTGGTGAATCTCTCTCTCTCTCTCTCTTTTATTTTCCAGCTTTCTTTCTGCATGGCCGGTCCTGAGCATAGGCAAGTTCGGCCTGGGCATAGATTGCCCCAAATTTTTAGAAGAAAATTACATAAAAATAGGTTGCCAAAGTTATAAAGTGCAAATCTCTCAGATACACCTTTTAAAGTTTTTTGTGACAAAAATTAAATCCCACAGAACTAAAACAATTTTTTTTTTATTTTGAAAATTTGAATATATATATTTTTTAATTTTAAATTTTATCTCTAAAAAACACCTCTAAACTCTAAGTATAAATTAGTTAATCCGAGGGTATAAATGTATATTTACTCTCGTTAATAAAATCTATTTTTGTCATTTTTTCCTTCTAAGTTTATTTTGTTGACAATTTTTTTTTAGTTTTATCTTAAAGTATTCCTTATTTATAAATAAAAGAAATTTATTAAAACTTTTACTAAATCTGTCTATAGCTTCTAAAATCTCAGGGTAGGCGGCCTGCTTGTGTGTTTAGACCAACTTCATTTGAGTGTCCTACTTTATGACTTCCTCATGTCTCTTATATATCTTAAAATCACTACTTCGTAAATGTTTCTTTAAATGTCTCCTTGGTGTTGATAGCATCATTTTATGGGTATTTTTTTTTAGGTGCGTTAGCAGAGTTCATGATGAATGGTTTGCTGACGAAGAAAAAGTTCGACATGCTGTTGGCTTGTTGGACAAACCTCTTGTCCATTTTCCATCTGATGCTGAAGCTGATGTATGTCTCTTTTAGTTTCTTTCTAACATTGTAAAAATTTATATGAAAGAATTAAACTTTGGTTTCTGTTTCTTTCTAATTTTTGGCAGCTTAACTGTGGAATTTGTTTCGAGACTTTCCCTTCTGATAAATTGCATGCTGCTGCTTGTGGTCACCCTTTTTGCAATGATTGCTGGGAAGGTCTGTTTTACTACTATCCTGATATTATTGACTTATCTCAAACGCATGTGGAGATTAAACTTGCAAATTACTCTCTTTAAACATGCTACCTATAAGCATTACTGTTTAATGATGATTCATCGATGATGGGTTATCTATCTGACCTTTCAACTCATCTTTAGGTTATATGTCCACTGCGATTAATGATGGTCCAGGGTGTCTTATGTTACGATGCCCAGATCCTTCTTGCAATGCTGCTATTGGTCAGGATATGATCAATTTGTTAGCTCCTGAGAAGGATAGGGACAAGTACACAAGTTATTTTGTTAGATCATATGTTGAGGACAATAGAAAGGTAAGTTATCAGTTCCATTTTGATTATACTTTAGGCATGTGCATGATGTTTATTTGTCTTCTAACCGTCAAATGAAAAGCAGTGCATAATGTTAGTGTTCTTTATCCTTCAGACCAAGTGGTGTCCTGCCCCAGGCTGTGACTACGCTGTAAACTTTGTTGTTGGGAGTGGTAGTTATGATGTGAATTGTCGATGTTGTTACAGTTTCTGCTGGAATGTAAGTCGCTCTTTCAGTTCAAGTTTCATTTTTACATTGCGTAGAAACTAATTGAGATGACCATACTGTATGACTCGAACGTCATGTGACCCCAGTGTGCTGAAGAAGCTCACCGTCCTGTAGATTGTGACACCGTATCTAAGTGGGTAATGAAGAATAGCGCTGAATCTGAGAATATGAATTGGTACGTTGATTTATCAAATATGTTTAAAATATGTAGATGCTTAAGATGTTTGGGATGTTGTATTCAACCGTAAAAGGTTGCTAGGCATTGTGAATTGATGCTTCTAAACTCTATATTATATTTCAGGATTTTGGCAAATTCGAAGCCCTGTCCAAAATGTAAACGCCCAATAGAGAAGAATCAAGGTTGTATGCATATTACATGCACCCCGCCATGTAAATATGAGTTCTGCTGGTAAGTTGATAGAACGTTGCTTGTCCAGAATGCTATGATATCATAAATTCTGTTTATGTTCTCTCTGCATACTTGAACCATGACTCGGAATTGAATTTTTTACATTTTATTCTCGAAGCAAGTTGGAAAATAAGGGGATTATTTTATTTTAGGTTAGAAATATAGTGAGGCAATCTTCTTTTTGCATGTTTCAGTATCGTTTTTTATCTGATCCTCATATGAATATGTTGTGTTTGATTCTTTATTGCTCCCAGTCAATATTCGTCATAATTATCTGTATTATATAAATGTAGGCTCTGCCTTGGAACATGGACAGAGCATGGTGAAAAGACAGGTGGCTTTTATGCTTGTAACCGTTATGATGCAGCAAAGCAAGATGGCATTGTATGAATTCTCTACTTTACTTCTGCCCTGACTGACTGTAAATATCTTTAGTAAATCACTGAACCCATTTTATGTCTTTCGTAATCTTTTGTGTAGTTTGATGAGACTGAAAAACGCCGAGAGATGGCAAAAAACTCTCTTGAGAGATATACCCACTACTATGAAAGATGGGCGACCAATCAATCGGTATGTCAGTTTTTGTTGAATTAATTTACCTTCTGTTTAATAGGGGAATTAAAGAAAGATCTTTTCAGCAGTCATATTAAAATCTGCTGCTATGGAGCAAAAAATACCAACTATTTCGTTAATTGATGTTGAATGAGTAATCTTGAGTGTATATGTGTATAATTTTTGAGGTAGAGTACTATAAGATATGAAGATCTTTATTTTCTTTGAGAACTTTGAAAAATTGAGAAAGTGAAGCTGGATGATTTGGAATTCATAGAGGCTATGTAACATAGAAGTGGTTGTAGTGTATGTGATGTCTTTGTTGTATAAGGAACCTGTTTTCTAGTTGTGAAATTTTTACCAACTAGTTTGTTTATTTGTTGGCTTACGCTCGTTGGGGCTTGGGTATTGTGACTAATATTTTATCAAATAGTTGACAAGTCCTGTAACTGCTAGAGCAAAGTACTGTTCTAAAATTATATGGCATACTAAGCATATCAATGAAATTAGTGTTTAGGGAGATTATAATAAGCCTTGGAAATTTTTCTTATCAATATTAATCTGCCTTCAATTTTTCATGTTTCCTTTCTGTAACATGTATTCTTTGATGAATAATGACCCCTAAAGTATAAGCGGTTTTGTATTTACATAAACCCATTGGCGTTTATTCTAAAATCATTTACAAATGTTTTCACTGCTTGCTGCAGTCTAGGCAAAAGGCGCTGGCGGATCTTAAGAAGATGCAAACAGATGATGTGAGCTTACAGTGCAACACTTTTTCATGTAAATAAGAATCATCAAGGAAGTATTGCTTGATAACAAGAAAAAAAAACTGTGAACTTTCTAGAATTATCATTGGTCTTGCCTCCTCATTCACAATCTCGCTGGATCTTACCTAATCAGTCATTGCAGATTTTATATCCCATAAAGTACAGAAAGTTTGCTTAATTTATCATGATGATCTCTTACAAGAGATAGCATATCTGCCCTTATTGTTTGTTATCTAATTTGTTATAGGTTTCGATGGATATTCTTTGATTTTATAATGTTTGGTTTTAGCTAAAGTCTTTTTTTATTGACTTGACAGATTGAGAAGCTGAGTGACATACAGTGTCAGCCTGAATCACAACTGAAGTTCATTATAGAAGCGTGGTTACAGGTAATATTCTGCTTCTCCTGTCAGGTATCTGAGACTTTTGGACTTTGCTCACTAATTTGCTCTGCAATCATTAGATAGTCGAATGCAGACGAGTTCTTAAGTGGACATATGCTTATGGTTTTTACATACCTGACCATGAGGAGGGAAAGAAAAAGTTTTTCGAGTACTTACAAGGTAACTTATATTTAATTCTCAAATTACAATTTTTTTTTTGAAGTATTTGTTTTGGTTCATTGTCCCCTAGTGTATAGAACATCATGTAGTCTAGTAAGATAGGGAATGGTTTAGAACAT
>CAJHQQ010002991.1:0-53164 GCA_905132885.1 Moricandia moricandioides
TCTTCGCCGTTGTCATCTTCCTTGGGACCATATGGTCATTGAGTGATGGTGCTGTCTACGAAGAAAAGTCTTGAAACTTCAAACTACTTCACTCTCTTTATTTAATGGACTTGAGACAACTTTAGATCATCAGACAAAATGGCTTTTTCCTCTTCCCCGAGACTGTTTTCTCCTAGAGATGATGTGCCGTCACGCAGTGGATCGTAGCCAGGGAGGTTTGGTTGAGATTGACATTTGGCATTTCGCTACTGATTCTCTCCTCAACTACATCGCCCTTAGGTTTTATAAGTCTCTCTTTGTGTTACGGTGTCGTCGTAGATTAACCAGTATTTTAAGTGGGATTCTTAGCTTTTATAAGAGACGTATCTTAGCTTTTAACTAAGAAAATCTAATAACCGTCTCTTAAATAAGAACCATAAGAGCCGTCTTTTAGCGGGAAAAATGTAAAAAAAAAATAAAAAAATTAAAAAGACAAATTTTACGTTAAGAACCCCACCTTAAGAGATCCGGGTTAATCATGGTCTCATGTTCCACAGTTCTAAAATATATATATACTTTATTTATTATTTTCTCTGTTTTTTACATGATGTTTTAGAAAATTTATATTGTTTCAAAATAGATGATGTTTTAAGATTTTAATGTAGGTTTTAAGGTTAACTTTAACTTTATTAGAAATTATTTAACTAATAAAAATTTTCATTTTTGTATAATTGGTTGAATAATTTTAAAATTATATCTTTAAAAATATATTTTTTAAAAAATGTAAATACTTTAATTTTTGTGTTTTAAACCAAAACATCATATATAAAAAAAACAAATAGAATATATATGTAAAAATATTTAAATATTTCAGATTAAGTTTTTTATAAAGTTTAGAACTTCACAATTATATACACATATATAATATAGATATATACATCTACATATTTTTAGAATTACTGAGCCCCATTGAAGGTGGTTTTCCTTGTTTTCAGTTTTTGTAACTGTTACACGCAATTACTTGCAGTTCAAATAACCTGAGAAGCCTTAGAGTTGTAATTTGCTCTCATTTGACATCTGAAGGACTTATCGAAGCAATTGTGAAGCTTCCATTGCTTGAAGAACTTGAGGTCTCTTGCTACTCACTGTTCGATGAGTCTCTGAAAGTTGTAAGCCAGTCTTGTTCTAATCTGAAGACACTGAAGATAAACCGCGAGGGATTAAGCCGTTTACGTACGAGAGTGACGATGATGCACTTGCAATTTCTGAAACAATGTCCAGACTTAGACACCTCCAGGTTTTCGGTAACAAATTATCTGTCGCTGCTTTAAACGCCATTCTTGATAACTGTCCTGAGCTGGAACATCTCTACTTGTCTCAACGTTAATCTTTTGGGAGATCTGAAGAAGCATTGTTACGAGAGGATCAAAGTTTTGATCTTTATGATCCTTATGATAATGACGATGGGTATGATTTTTTTTAGGAAAAGTTTGTGAGTTTATCCTGCAATTTTAAATAAATAAAGCCTTTTGCCAGTGAGAATCGTTCAGAAAAGATTGTTTAAAGCCTCTTCTGTTTAAGTCTCAGACCGGATCAGAAACTGAAACACAAATAAGTTGAGAGGTAAGAACATGATTAACTCCAGTTTCTTAGGAGGTTATTAGCTCATAATTTGATTTTTTTTTTCTTTTCTACATTTTTCGGTTAAAAAACTTTCTTATATCTCTTAGCCAAAGCTAAGAATCCCAGTTAATTATAGTCTAAGATTATCCCACAAGTTCTTATTCCATTGCTGTCAAAACAAAAGCAAATTGAGAGTCAAACTTAGTTGAAAACAGGAAAAAGAAAAAAAAAAGCTTTGTTCTCTGAATACTTTTCTTTCTTTCACTTGTTTGATCATTAAATGATTTTGAGAAGAAGTATATAAAGCATCCGACTGCTCTTCAACAGACATGACAGTGCTTGAACATTGGGATTGTCCAAACGTGTTTTCAGTTCCAAGAATCTCATGTTCTGAAACGGTAGAAGATGATTCTTTACTAATCCTTCTTGCTTGACAAAATCTGTTACAACATTAATAAGTGAAGCAAAGAGATAACTGAGAAGAAAAAGAGATGTAAGCAGGCCCGGCTCAAAACAATTTTGGACCCTTGGCAAAATAGCTAAAAAAAGTTTTAACATATAAATTATGGTAATTTAAAAATTTTGGGCCCTTAGGTCATGTTTATCCACGGTCTCTTAGGCGGAATTCTTAATTTATAATTTCACGTTCTTTTTTTTTTTTTTTTTTTTAAGTTTCCCGTTAAGAGACGTCTCTTAGGTTTCTTATTAAAAGACGGTTCTTAAATTTTCTTAGTTAAAGTTAAGATACGACTCTTAGAAAAGCTAAGAACCCTATGGTAAGAGACCTGCAATAAACATGCCCTTATCTTTAATTTTTTAACAAAAATATGGGTATTTTCCCAATACCTTCCAATATTAATTATGCAAAAAATATTTTGGGCCGCAGTAAGTGTACATATAGATCAGACAAAGAGAGTGAATAAGCTCTGTGTCTGAGAATTGAGATCTTAATGAAGCAAAGGCACTCCAACTGAAACTTTTTTTCTCAGAAAAACTAACTTGTCCAAGAAGTGATATACTCTCTTCTGAGTATAAGTGGAAACAGCTTTCAACCAGAAACCTCTAAGCTATCAATCAAGCTGCAAAGACTCTGTAAAGTAATATCTTGGAGAAGACGGCAACTAACCCTAAGTTCAATATGTCTTAATTTACAGTGTTAATTTCTCAAAAAAAAGGAATTTTTGGATGATCAGTGAAGATAACTGAGAGATAAGGTTGGTTGTGTAGAAACACAAGAGACAAAGAGAGTGTAAATCAGTTTATAAACTGATGATGAAGAAAGTAATTTAAAAACCAGGGTAAGATGATTTAAGCTTCAAGGCTCCTAAACGAAGTGATCTGAGATTACTGATTATTAAAAATTAAACAAAATCAATTGATAATTGATTATTTATACATAAAACAGAATCATCAAAGAGCCACAACATGTTCTCTTAGATCACAACAACTTCTTGACTAAGTTAAAACACACAAAGATTTGGCTTTTAAGACTACAAATGGCGATGGTGTTGGCACTCAAGAGGAGTAACAGGAAACCTAGTCGCATCAAAACAATAATCATAAATCATATGGTTAGCTCGAACCCATATAAGCTGATGATTCTGATGAAGACTCAACTCAGACACAGTTGGTTCATCCCACCAGAATCTCTGGTCTTCTCCATTACACTTGCTTAGATCAGTTGTTGTAGGAACCTCACAAGCATCAATCTTGAAATCTTTGTAAGAAGCAATGAAAGGAGCGTGACTCCAATCCGTTTTCACAAGACCTCCTTGTGTTGCCCAGTCATCTGCATTCCAAATCGAACTGTACACTCCCATTGCTTGATCTTTAGCAAATGGGATGCCTTTATCTTCAAGATTCTTCTGGACACGAATAGGAGTCTCGTCTACCATAAACCTGTAATAAAACAATAAAAGAATCGTTAAAAAGGGGGTTCAATGGTCTCATCAGTGAGCAGAGAAGACAGAGATGAGACTTACACAACACTGCGTTTACTCCAGAGGATAGAGTAAGTGTGGAACTCAGTGGTGGGATCGAACCAAAGGTTGAGTCTTTGCTCTCTGTTTCCAACTCCGTTCACGTAGACGTTTGTCTGAACTATGTAAGGCTCACCGGTTTTGTTACCTAAGAACTCGAAGTCAAACTCGTTGTGGTTCGAACCTTCTGAAGACATCTGTAAGAACAGAGGAAACAGGGGTGAGTTTTCAAGATTTCAAGAAACAGAGCAAGAGAATGTTTTTTAAGTTCCGTACGTAGAAAGCAGTGACGGTTCCTGCAGAGTCACCCTCAACGAGCTTAATCTGGATAGAGACTTTACCAAACAAGTACTTGCTTCTTGACTCAAACCCAGCTCCTGAAACAGTTAATCAAAACATCAGCTTTTCAGAAACAGAGCAAGCAAAACAGAGCAAGCAAAACAGAGCATGAAAAACAGAGCATATAAAACAGAGAGAAATGGGTTTGGTTATAAGTTTTGTACCAGAGAAATTGTCAAGTTTGAGTTTTGTGACTTCTCCATCATTGATACAATGATCCATAGCCCAGCTAGAGCGGTAAAGCTCATCGAACTTAGCTCCAGGAGCAGCTTCACCACAAGAAACCACACACACCATTATCATTATAGACATGAACCAACCCATACCCACCATTGTTTTGTTTTTTAATATTCACTCTACAGTCTCACACACTTGACTCGGTGGAGGAGACTAGTGAGAGAGGAGTGGGTTTATAAATGCAAGAGGAGAGTGTGTGAGTGAGTGAGCTGGCATACAATGGAGAGACGTGCCACGTTGGATTCGACGTGTTATTCAGGACATTTACAAATGGACAAAGAAACCCATCTTTGTAAAGATGAAAAAAAAAGGAAAAAATTTGCTAGCTACACCAAGCTTACCTAATACAATGGAAATCATCTCATAAATATATTAATAATTATATAATGTTTATGTTAATACATATGAAGTAAATGATTATATGATGGGAACATTAATATTGAGTTTAATTGATTTTTTTAAAAAAATTAATAGGATCAAACTGTAATTAATCAAAAAATCAATAGATATTGTAAAAGTCATTAAAAAATTTTGATTAAGTAAAAATTACAAAAATAGCTGACAACAAAAATAATATATTTATAATTAAAATTTAAGATGTATGAAAATTTTAAAATATATCGGTTTAAAATAGATAGTGTATTAAATTAGAAAGTAAATTCTTTAATCGAAATTGGCCTATATAGTTTTCTTATTTTAGGTATGAAGAAATCTAGTTCACCTTTGTTTTTATCTTTTTAATTTAGGTGGATTAAGTTTTCTTAGGCCTAAATAAGAAAAATATATACGTCAATTTCGATTAAAGAATTTACTTTCTAATTTACTACACTATCCATTTTAAACCGATATATTTTAAAGTTTTCCTACATACTAAATTTCAATTATAGATATATTATTTTTTTGTCAACATTTTCTGTAATTTTGCCCCAATCAAAATTTTTTATAACTTTTGCAATATCTATTAATTTTTTAATAAATTACAGTTTGATTCCATTAATTTTTCTTTAAATCAATTAAATTCAGTTTTGATGTTCACACTATATAATTATTTATTTTGTATGTAGCATATATTAACATAAACATGGTCTTATTAAGATATTTTAAAACATTGAAATTTCTAACCTAATAATTAAACTTTACGTAGTTAGCAAATGTTTTTTCAAAAAAAAACACGCAAATCAATACAGAAGATAGAGAGAGAGAGTTGGGAAATGTAGCCGTTACTGTGGAGGGGAGGGCATCACTCAGTGGGGTTCCACTTTGTACTACACAGAGGACAAGAATTTATGCTTCTCTGTCTAAAAAACCTCTCTCTCTCTCACTAGAAAAACAGAGACTTTATTGCTTTTTTAGAGAGAGATAAGTGAAAAACAGAGACTTTATTGTTTTTTTAGAGAGAGAAGTGAATATAATTGATTCTGAGTGTAATAATGAAGAAAAAAGGACCATTTTACAGCTCACTGGATTGGATCCAGCTGTACATTTGGCTCTTTTTGGAGGAGTCAGATGCTCTGAAATTTTAAATCTTTATTCATTGCATAAAAGAAAGAACTTGATTGGGTTTCTCACAGTATCTCTCTCTCCTTACTTTATGGGGGAATTCAATTTTTTGTTTTTTGTTTTTGTGTTGCAGACATGGATTAGATATGGCAGATGTGACGTCGTTTTTGATAAATTTGAAAAAAAAATATCTTGGGTATGCTTTGGTAAAATTTTGAAAAAATTGCCAAGTTGAACATTTATGATGAATGTGGGTACATCCGGGGACTAAGTTGTTGTCCTTCTTTGTCGCCACTAGAGACAGCGAAAACGACGGCGTTTTTGGACTCCATGGAGATTTTCAAATGAAAATCACGGGCGTTTCTTGAATCAAGACAAAATGAGACAGTGACGTATGCCTACTCCGAAATGTTTTAAACGATATTAATATAACTCTAATCATCACTAGTAGGGATGGATAAAATATCCGTAAAATTTGATTCGATCCGTTATTCGTTTCACTTGAAAAATTTGGATATTTGTAATTTTACGAATCAAAACAACTAATAAAATTCAATATTTGTCAAAGATGTACCAAATCACAAATACTCATATTTTAAAAAATAAATATCTGATCTGATCCGTAATATACATATATATATATATATATACACACATATATATATATATATACACACATATATATATATATAATTTTATATGTCCATATAAGTTTTTAGTATTTTTATTCACTAAATTAATTCTTCGGTTATTAAATTTTTAAAAGTATGTAGTTTAAAAAACTTATAATGAAATACTATTATTTTTTTTTCTTTTTTTTGCAAAATGATTTTTATTAGTTTTATCAGATCGACGAATCGAGTCAGATATCTGGTAAAAATACTAGTTTTTCCGGATATCTGTAATGTCGAATATCCAAAAGGTTACGAATCGAATAGAATCAAATAATCGATTATCCGTACGGAGCGAAGCAGATCACGGATATCCGCTGAGTGCCCACCCTAATCATCAGATTCAATGTTATCTTCTCACTTTACCACACCATGTTTGTGATGTCTCGTGAATATTTACCGACCAAATAAGTGGCTTTTACGGTTTTACTTAAACCACGCGCGTGCGTAAGTGAACCGAGAGGCTTTGTTTCTTTGAGCCAACGGCTCTTATCTCAGTCAGACTCATGCTTTTTTTACTGTGTCAGTAGGTACGTAAAAGTTTAAAACTTTTACCATCATCATTGTACTAATTACTACAGTACATCTTCTGTCAGTAACTCATGATGAGATGATGGAAACTAAATGAATGCCTTTTGATGTCACGTTTGCTTTCTTACTCTCCCTTAAGACTAGGCAAAATATCTATAAATTTTTATACGATTCGTTATTTATTTCGATTCGAACCAAAAAAATCTGGATATCCGTAGCTCTACGAAATAAAATAAATATTAAAATGCAATATTTATAAAAAAATAAAACAAATCATATACTAATATCATTATATGTATATGTATATATATACATACACTTAAAGAATTTTATGTATATATATATTGTATTTTATATAATTTTTTTAAAAAATTATTTATTAAATTTATTATATTATTTATTAATTTTTTCAAAATAATATATATATATATATTGTAATAAAATATTAATATTTTTATTTTATTTTTACGGATCAAATCGGATATCTGGTTAAAAACCTAAAAATTTCTGAATATCCGAGACATCGAATACTTAGATAGCTACAGATAATTAATTATTCAGACAAAACAGATCGAATCACGAATACTTCCAAATATCATCATATTAGATTTGTGTCCACCCCTACTCTTCATTAGACTCTTTCTTTCCCTTTTTAAATTTTTTTGTAACACTGATTCTTACCCTTTCAAGGCTTTTAACGCAAAATTATCATAAGAGCTTAACCAGGGTAGTAAGTAATAACCACAATTAGCTTAATAACTACCACCGGTAATAAATCTAATTACCGTTTTCATGTTACCTTCATTTTCTCACTCTTCATGTGACTCTTACCCTTTCGGGCCTTTTTACTCAAAATTAACAAAAGAGCTCGATGAAGTAATATCCACAGTTAACTAAATCAACTCTTTTGTATTAATACAAGCATCTAACAGCTCATTCCTCAGTTCCTTCATATAGTTTCTACATCTAAGAAAAATCATTAGTACTATGCTAAATGAATGAAGATTTACTTTCTTGATTTTGATAACAATATAATAAGGAACTTTACATGGTCATATTCCCATTTTGCTGAGTGCTGACAGCGGAAGAGAGACCAACAGAATATTTGAAAATAAGAGACGATAAGGAATCATCTAGCGCTGACCAAACCGGTTCGTACCACAATTTCTTACCAATTTTTTTGTGCAGTGTTCTAAAAATCAATAGGGTTGGATAGGCGTCTCATAGAGTATTGTTGTCTCATAGAGTATTGTTGTGATCAATTTTTTAGAAAATCGATTTTACTTATACTCAATTTACCGACTAAGTAGATATCTAAGCGCCACCTAGACCAATTTTTAAAAATTTCTTCTTTGTTTATTTATCAACAAAAACGTAGATTTTTTAAACCGCTGTTCTTATGTATGTATTTCTTCTTTTATTTATTTATCAACAAAAACGTTGTATCTTGTTCCTTACAACACAAGCAAATATGGAATCTCTTTTTACTTGGACAGTAAACGAGTGAGAGAAGAAGAGTCAAACACAGGAGGACTACAAGTAAAGTGTTGACAAACAAGAGCCACCACTTTCTCAGAGCTTTTGTTTCTCTTCGCCATCTCAGCTACACTACTGTTACACTCTTTCCAAAACTCCATCTCATCAGAACTCCAAGGATCTATGTGAATCACCTGCTCATCAAAAAAAACACCCCCCAAAAAAATTCACTCGTTGATCTGAAAGCTCGGAATCAAATTTAAAAGAGACTTTACCGTTTTATTAGGATCATAGACCGAGTGTGCTGCACAAATCATGTTGTTGAGCTCTGCAGAAGACTTAGAACCAACCAACACAACCTGTTTCCTCGACGGAACAGAGATCATGTCCGCAGCACAGCACATCAACGGCACCGCCACAGCCAGTTCTTTCAACCTCAACTCGAAGACTGCCTGAAAAAACAACACAACAACAACAAAGAAACACAATAGTCAATAAACAAAGCCTCAAATGAATAGCAGATAGAGTTAAGTTGTTTTGTTTATTTACCAAGAGACGCTGTGCAGTGGTTAAGTAGGAGTCAGCCTTTTCTCCAGCAACTATGGAAGCTAATCTCACAAGGTTAATAGCAGAAACAGAGTTCCCTGAAGGCTCTGCACCATCATGATCTTCTTTTACACGGAGAAGAACAGATGGGTCTTGTCCTTCAGTATTGAAGTATGCTCCTCCTTCTCGGTCAAGATATAACTCATCCTAATAATGTCTTTTCAATTTTGTAACCAAGAACCAACACAGTGAGAGAAACTGAGCTAGCAAAGATCGAAACTTACCTGAGTCTCTTGAAGTTCAATGGCCCATTTAAGCCACTTGATCCCACCTCCATTCTCGTAGAGATCAAGCAAACCAGTGATCAAGAAAGCATAATCGTCTAAAAACGCAGGAGCTTTGGATGGTCCCTGTCTGTAACTGTGTTGTAACCTGTGTGATTGCTCATCATACAGATTCTCTTTTATAAACAAAGCCGCTTTCTCTGCAACGTCTATGTACTCTTCTGGCTGTAAATGGAACAAGAAGTCCACAGTTAAAGAAGAGAACGAAAGGGGCAAAAACAAGCATCGAGTGCATAGCATTCATTACCTGACTATTCACCACTGGGAAATAGTACTTGGTTCCTTCAGGCTCAGACTTAAGAATCTTGGAAGCTCTTGCCAAAGACGAGATAATAAGACCGTTCCACGACACAATTATCTAAGAAAAGAAACTTAAAAGACTTAACCAAGCTGAAGAGAGCAATAAAAGACTTCCAAGAAGAGTATTACCTTATCATCTAAATGCGGCTTAGGTCGCTTCAGTCTGACATCGAAAAGCTTTCTTCTGCATTCACCCAAAATCTCCTGATACTTCTCAACAGAGAGGCTAAACTTTGATGCCATGGCAGACAGTTCATTTCTCTCAATCAACACGTTCTTGCCAGCAAATTCATTGTGCGGGTCACTCCTGCTTGAGAGATCACAGTTACCTGATTTCTTAACATAGTAATGCTCCTTGAAAAGATCTGCATTCTCCCCGAGGACTTCATCAATCTTAATATCAAACACATAACACAAAAGGAAAGAAATGTTAGTACACAGAAGGGAACTCTAATACAACTGATGAGTTTGAGTGTATCAGAGAAAAGAACCTCATCGTTGGTCCATATATAGAAAGCTCCTTCCTTCTTTCTCTTTGCACCTTCATGCTCAAAGCTATCAGCATCTTCAGCAGAGAATATTCCACCTTCAGGTGCAATCATGTCTCTCCTCAGATAATCAAGGATGTCTCTTGCCACATAAGAATACATAACATCCTTGGTGATGATAAAACCATCTAGGTAGACATTAGCTAGCTGCCCTTGATCATATAGCATTTTCTCAAAATGAGGAACTGCACCAGAAAAACATAACAAAATGCATCAAGTTCAAATATTTTTCATCTGTTTTGGATAGTGCAAGATACTATTTGAAAGTCTCACCATGCCAACATTCATCGACGCTGTACCTATGGAACCCGCCTCCAATGTGATCATGCATCCCTCCATTTGCCATGCCTTGTAAGCTGAATAACACCATACTTTGGTCCTCATCAGCCTCACTCGTTTTTCCAGCTTCCTTAAGCTTTTTCGAGTGATAAAGCATCAGCTGGATCTCCACAGGCCTTGGGAATTTCGGCGCAGATCCAAATCCACCGTATTTTGAATCATAGCTCCGAGAAAGCTTGAAACACAAACATTCGATGTTAGAAGGCTTCTTCATGTTGCTGTATCAAGCGCGTATATAATTTCTAAGAGTACACCAGAGTGGAACCATACTTGTTTTGCACATATACTAACAGCCGTCCGAGAAAGCCCATCTGGCAATTTATCATTTCCAGCAGTTGCAGATAAAGCTTTTGACAATTCTTCAATAGCATAGGTACCACTCTTAACAAGTACATCCCTCTTATTGTCCCACGCGTCTTTAACCTTCCTGAATCAAAGTGAAAAAACATGGACAACGTAGTTGAATCATTTTTCCTACATGCGCTCTTTCCTAAAACCATGTGCACCATTTTGAGCTGAGAAAGCTAGAGTACTACGAAAGAGAAGGGGTAGTTTTCATACTTAAGGAGAGTCTTGAATCCAGGTCTTCCATAGTTGTCATTTGGAGGAAAGTAGGTTCCACCCATAAGTGGCTTTAAATCAGGTGAAAGGAAGACCGAGAGTGGCCACCCTCCTCCACCGTACAGAGCCTGGACGAATGACATATAAACCTACAAGTTCCAGTACAAGTGTAAGTCAAGTCCATGAACGTAATCAAGACTTACTTTTTCTATACGTTCAGAAACTGATACAGCTAAACTAACTAAATACAACTATACTATGGATTTGCGTCTCTCTCTGGAGTTATCCCAAAGCAATATTCTCCAATGAGTAACAAACATGATTGAACCAAATGGAAGAGGAAGATCGGAAACTAAGCATCCAGAGAAATAAATGAGACTTCGAATGGGGATCAAAACATTCTTATGGCATGCAGGCAGTAATTTACCTTATCGACATCAGGCCGCTCTTCTCGATCCACCTGTTGCACAGACATGTTAAACAAGATGTTGGCAAGTATCAGACCAGCAACCAATTCATTTTATAATACACCGCCAAAAGAATTTCTTCGGCCTTAAACTCTAACCTTGATACTAACGAATGAATCGTTCAAGAGTTTTGCCACTTCTTCACTTTCAAATGACTCAACTTCCATCACATGGCACCTGAAAAAAAAAGAGTTAACTGGTACTGAAACATACATTCAAAAACAGGAAAGAAGATAATTCTTACTATGCTTCTATACTCATGACATCCAAAACAAGAATCACTCTAATAATTCATTCACTCTCCAACTTTTTCAATTCAGCTAAAGAAGAAATAAAACTCAAAATCCAAAACTATTGAATGCTCACCAGTGACAGGTACTGTATCCAACTTCAAGATTCCATTAATGAAAACAAAAGGGAACCCATTAGTATCAGAAACTAAATAACCAAGCAGAAGTTAAAACGATCAAATAAGGGATATAAAAGAAAAACAACTGGATAAGAAGATGGGCACGTCTCTCTTTCTTGCTTCTTCAAAAGCTTCTTCTCCCCATGGATACCAATCAACCTTTTTCACATGAAATCATTCCGAGTTCAAAACTACGATCAAGCCAGAAAAATAAAAACAAAACAAGTTCCATACTTTGAGCTAATAACCAGTTAATGAAGCCTATGCCTACAATCTAAACCGGCTATAGCTTAACTAGTTGCAACAAAACTCCCTAATTGAAAACAAAGCCGTTCTGTTTAGCCTATAAATTACTTAGAATTCAAATTACGATGAAGCCAGGAGAAAAAAACAATAAGAGTTCGATCCTTTTGAGCTAAGAACCGGTTAATGAAGCTATCTCTACAATCTAAACCGGTTATGGCTTAACTACTTCCAACAAAACTCCCTAATTGAAAACAAAGCCGTTCTTTTTAGCCTATGAAATTACTTTGAATTCAAATTACGATGAAGTCAGGAGAAAAAACAATAAAAGTTCGATCCTTTTGATCTAAGAACCGATTAATGAAGCCATCTCTACAATCTAGACCGGTTATGGCTTAACTACTTGCAACAAAACAGAGTCTATGAGAAAAGATCAATACTTTCATAGAAGAGAGATAACGAGGGAGAATCTAAGTACCGGATTGTGCGCGTGCTGGAGAAGATAAGGACTGTGCTCGGCGGCTAAACGATTAGTATGTTTCGGAGATGTTGCCGAGGTCGACGCCATGGCTAAGACCTTCCCTGAGGAAACGGGTCTCGAGAGAATCGGGAAAGAGAACGGACGGACGATGATTCTTCGTCTGGGGGAGAAGACAGAGACGAGATGCTGCGAGAAGCGAAGCGGTGGAGGATTGAGGAAGACGACAATAAGTGGAGACTTTTCATCAGCATTTGGGTTGGAGTGAAACGACGGCGTATTGGGGTTTTGGATAAACGAGGTCAGGTTCTAGAGACTAGAGAAGATTCTGCCATGCGAGCGTGAGAGGTTCAGACACATCTTGCTTCTGTTGGATATTTTTATTATGTGGCACGTGCACATAAGACAAGAAGAAGATGGATATTGGATCTCATCGCCGGTGGTCTGCAACATTTGTTTTTTATTTTTCTAAACAACAGCAGTGAAAACGGAAGTGCTGTTATAAGATTTTGGTGAAGTATAAATTTGTTTTATATCAATGAAGAATAAAAATTTAATTTAGTTTTTATGATCAAATAATTTTAAATTCTTCTAACTATATTTATATTTTATGAATAAAAGTGATTCGTCATTTTCTAATATACTTTTTATTATGTTTCTGTAAGTTTAACTTAGTATAAACACTTATTCACAAATAATTTTCTATTCAATTAAAACAATTTGTTTGCAAATGAAGTTAAAAAATACTGTCAGTTCATTTGTTATTTACTTTTTCAGCATATAGTACACATAACTATTTATGTAATATATTGTTTTACAATCTTTATAATGATTATTTACAATATGACTTTAAGTGAGAAAATGCTTAAAATTAAATTATCTTCAAAATGAACAGTACATTTTATATTTTTTTGTCTGCCGGTACATTTTATACTATTAACTTCTACTCTCTATACTCCCAAAAAATGTATATTTTAGAATTTTTTATATTTATTAAATATATATAATTTTAGATACCAGTGTATTATTATTTTGTTTTCAGTAATTAACTATTTTTGGTAATTTTTAATCAACATGATTTTAATAAATATTTTATTTTTTATTAATAATATATTGAAAATATATAAAATATAATTTTTGAAACTAATTTTTTTTTTTCCAAAACATGGATATTTTCGAAATCGAAAGAATATATTTTAATGTTGCCAGAATCTTTACAGCGTTTGCTAGCCAGTAAACTACTAATAAACCGAATTGAAAGCATGTGTGAACTGTGGTATTCCATAAATAATTAGATTTAAGAATCATATCACACAGACTAATACATGTGATGATTGGTGAAACTAATTATGATTAACGCAACCAACTAAATTAGTGAGCTACACAGGCTACGTAGCCGGAGGTTGCACATGGTTGCAAGCTCAACTCTATTAATGGTCTCACATGGCCACTGTCTCTTCTCTTTGTCACACTACTCTCTGTCACAATTTATATATAAATATCGAAAGCTCCATTTTCTTAAAATCAAATCTCAAACCTTTCTTCTCTCTCTGTTCTGATGGATCGTCGATTCCCATTTAAGGTTCTTGAGCATATCTTCTCCTTTCTTGATGCCAACGAGGACCGGAACTCTGTTTCACTCGTCTGCAAGTCATGGTTCGAGACAGAGCGGCGAACTAGGAAGCGTGTCTTTGTCGGAAACTGTTACGCGGTTAGTCCTCTGAAGGTGGCAAGGCGGTTCCCAAAGATGAGGTCACTGACACTTAAAGGGAAGCCTCACTTCGCCGACTACAACTTGGTTCCTGACGGTTGGGGTGGGTATGCTTGGCCGTGGATTGAAGCAATGGCGGCGAGGAGACCGTTGCTTGAAGAGATCAGGTTGAAGAGAATGGTGGTGACTGATGAGTGCTTGGAGAAGATCGCTGCTTCGTTTAGAGATTTTAAAACACTTGTGTTGACTTCTTGTGAAGGGTTCTCCACTGATGGTATTGCAGCCATTGCAGCAACTTGCAGGTTCGGTTCCAAACAAAACACTACAAATAAAACTTTCTTTTTAAAGATTAAATGGAGTCTTGTAGTATGCCATTTCAGATATCAGTTCGTGATGGTTATTTCGAATATCGGATAGTTAAGTAAGGAGTTCTATGATCCGTTTAGGAACCACAATTTTTTGAATCAGGTCGGAAAGTTGTAGGTATGGGTTAATTCCGATAGTAAAAAAAGAAACAATTAATATCCAAAAAATTATTTTAGATAAAGTATCGTGTATTTTAGATAAAATATTATATAATTCGAAAGATTTAGACAAAAATTAAATAACTTAGATTTATTTCGGATAAGATACCATGAAATGCTAAATAATTTCAAATAGTACGGGTAATTTTAGATAATTCAATTGTTGAAATGTTTTTTTGATATTTTATAAGTAGATTTTTAGTTATATGTATATATTTAGTTATTTTATATATATAACGTTTTGGTTTGGCTTAGATATTTAAAGATCGAAAAATAAACATTGTTTGGATATTTAAAAGTTCCGGTCCGGTTCGAGTTTCAATTAATTTGGTTTGTTTCTTCGGATATTGGATAAAATGTCAAGTAGTAACAGTCTTGTTTTTTGTGTTGTCTGAAACAGAAAGCTGAGAGACCTGGAACTGCGAGAGTGCAACGTTGATGATCTAGGAGGAGACTGGCTTAGCTACTTCCCCGAAACTTCGACTTCTCTTGTCTCTCTAGACTTCTCTTGTTTGGACTCAGATGTTAAACTCTCAGACTTGGAGCGTCTCTTGAGCAGGTCTCCAAACCTCAAGTCTCTCAAGCTGAATCGATCCGTGACTCTAGACGTTCTCGAGAGCTTACTTCGCCGAGCTCCACAGCTTGTTGAGCTCGGCACAGGTTCTTTCTCAGATGAGCTGGATCCAGAAGAGATCTCAAAGTTAACAAAAGCTTTGTCAGAGATGAAGCAACTCAAGAGCTTATCTGGTCTTTGGGATCTCCTCCCTGAGTATATTCCAGTTCTTTACTCTGTTTGTCCTCGTCTCACCTCGTTGAACTTGAGCTATGCTACTGTCCAAATGCCTGATCTTGTCGACCTTCTTAGTCGATGCTCGAAACTGCAGAAGCTATGGGTGAGTGTTAGGTCTTTGGATGCTTACTATGTTGGTTTGTTGATACTAAATGACATGTTTTCTAACAGGTAATGGACATGATAGAGGACAAGGGTCTCAAAACTGTTGCCTTGTGTTGCAAGGAACTGCGAGAACTAAGGGTTTTCCCATCAGGAGCAGACCTAGATGAAGAAGACGTGGCTCTCACGGAACAAGGTCTTGTCTCTGTGTCTGAAGGCTGTAAAAAGCTTGAATCTGTTCTCTACTTCTGCGTCCAGTTTACAAACGCAGCTTTGGTTACCATTGCAAGAAACCGTCCAAACTTCAGATGCTTCCGTCTCTGTGTGATGGAGCCATTTGCACCTGACTACAGAACACAGCAGCCACTTGATGAAGGGTTCAAAGCCATAGTAGAGAGATGCAAGGATCTTCGAAGACTCTCTGTCTCTGGTCTCCTCACTGACAAAGCCTTTGAGTACATTGGAGTACACGCCAAGAAGCTAAGGATGCTGTCAATAGCATTTGCTGGAGACAGTGATCTAATGCTACACCACTTGTTGTCTGGATGTGAGAGTTTAAAGAAGCTGGAGATAAGAGACTGCCCATTTGGAGACACCGCGCTGCTCGAGAACGCTGCTAAACTTGAAACCATGCGATCCCTTTGGATGTCTTCTTGCTTTGTAAGCTTTGGTGCTTGCAAGGTCTTGAGTCAAAAGATGCCAAGGCTAAACGTTGAAGTCATTGATGAACATCCTCCAAAGACAAGGCCTGATAGCTCTCCTGTTGAGAGGATATACATATACAGAACAGTCGCGGGACCGAGGCAGGATACGCCTGAGTTTGTGTGGACAATACATAAGAACCCTGAGGTTGGTGTTTCACGTCTATCCATACGGTGAAACTTGCTGGTTCAGTATTTGAGTTTTTTTTTTATTTCATTTTGTTTGCACTAAAGGTGTTAGAATCATTTCATTAGCTTGTACTCCTGTTAAACAAAAGCTTTTTGTCTTTGTATTAAAAAGTTTGGAATAAAAAAACTCTCACTTTGTGAGATTTATATATTCATCAGTTGTAGTAAGCAAACACAATGTGCTGATTACTTGCAAAGCCTAGCCAAAAACCTACAACAAATGTTACCTGAAGCTAACACTTTAAGCACAATGTGAACCAGTAATATAAATCATTGGCAAGAACTAGATCAGTTCTTTGGATGTTACCTTTTGTGTTTCTGTTTACTTGTCTTCCTGGAAATCTGTTTGGAGGTTAAGGTGGTTTTTGTATTAGTAGGATTCACTAAAAGACTTTTCGTATACACCATACTTGATCTCAACGTAACGCACAAGTTTAAAACTCTGCTATCTAGTGGTTTCTTTCTTCTTACCAAGTTCCGCAGCCGAGATTTAAACCGGATTTTCATCAATATAATTATTATGTAAATACAATTTCCAACACTAACACTCCAAAGTACTCTTTTACGATATAGGTCGCTATTCAAAACAGACTCCCCACGGAAATCGTATATCACAGTAGAGTGTAGAGTGGGTCTGCACCATCTATGTGCCACTTATGTGGGGATCACCTAGATGACCGAGACCATTTGTTTTTCAAATGCCGGTTCTTTGAAGATATTTGGAAAAGTCTCACCTATAAGCTATTGTCTACCGCGTACACTCATCAATGAGAAATATTGTTCTACTATTTCTTCTTAGATATGTCATTCAAGCCTCTTTATATGCTATTTAGAAGGAATGAATGGGAGAAAGTTTGGAGAAGCGCATCAATCAGCAACAGGACTCGACAAACTCATTGATAAACAAGTCAAAATCGTATATCGAACATGACAACAAGGGAGGATTATGTCTATAAGAAGGCCATGACAACATGACTCTCTTTTAGATAATCTCAAATCTAATGTAAAAGATAGATAGAGTTGTTTTTCCTCTCAAACACAAGCAACTATAGTTATAACAAGTTTTTTTTTTGTTGAATTAATTTAACATTCTTTCAAAAAAATTTTAATTAAATTCTTAAAACAATTTAGATTTTTAGTAAAGAAATTATATGTTCGCGCGTATCTTAGAATGACAAACATTATAATATATTAATCTCAATATTTTTTATAGTCAATTGAACATAATATAACCAACTTCCAAATCATAAATATAACTATCAAAAGCCGAATCAACTTTAAAATGTAATCTCTAAAAAGAAGTACATAAACAAAAATAAGATAACAAAACATAGTAAATCCAAAAAATACACATAACTAAACAAAATCAAATTTCAGATTCAAGACACATCAACTTTTTCCATTGTTTTTCTCTCTAAGAAACAGAGTAAAACAAAACAATATGAAAAAGTTTTACTATCATCGATATGTTGATGTCGAACCCTTTAAATTCTCTTTAGGCAAACTATATCATCACAAAATCAAAGAAAGAATCCCTTAAATCTTTTCAAAAAAACTTAAAAGACAATTATAATAACCCAAACACATACCTTGTGTTGTAATCCATGACACTCTTTGTTTTCTCGTGAATTAACTCTAGTAGCTGATTCTTTTCATCACTCCTAAATTTGGTTGACAACTCATTTATATATTCCTAACATTTTTAATAGTTCTTTCGTTGTTTATCATAAGTCTTCAATTTCTTTTGCAGTATATCCACCAAACACACTTGTTTTCAGAATTTTGTTTTGAATTTCAGATTTTACTCAAATTTTGCTCACAATTCTATTAACTTTTTCTTCAAAATAGCTAGATTATTTTTTTCATCTAGATTTTCATTTAATCTACCATATAACATGAATATGTGATTTCTGCATGACTCCATTTCATCCAAACAAAACTGTAATTATTCCACTAAAAATACAAAAGCAAAAACTACATTATACTCACTTATCATTAATAATATTTTACAAAATAAATAAAACAATCTCTAGAAAAGATAGATTGAAATGAAAAAAAAACATGAAACTGAAGATACCTCCATAGAAAAACATTCTCCATGGTCAATTGGGATTAAGCGTGCTTCATTTATGTTCGAATTCAAGATATTGCCATCATGCATATCATTATTCCCAAATCGCATATCAATCAGCCTCTATCTTTGAACATCTTCTATAGTAAACACTCTTGATGTAATTTCACTCTTGATATGGGACGTATTGTTGAAGAAAGTCTTTTTCCTAGTTTGTTGTTATGTTTCAATTAAAATATTTGGTACATACAATTCTTATAGGTGGTACACAACCAAATCATTTTCTTTCATTCAATGTTGAATGATCTAAAATATATGTTGTAACTTCTCAGTTTGCTTTATATCCTTTGTTTTTTCACCTATATAACATGTTTCCTATACATGGTTTAAACAAAATTAACAAGAAACAAACACCATATATACAAGCTTAATGAAAATCATTAACATCAATATTATCACTGAATAAATGTTTTATATATAGTTACACATATATTAGTTGTATAATTTCAAAATAAAATGATTATTATTATGATTATATACATATATTCTTTATGCATTTAGTTTAAAATATTTTTCTCAAATTTTAAAAATTAAAGGATGAAATAACAGAAGTAACGCAAAAAAATACTCAAATCACCTTAACTACATATATTTGTTGTATAATTTTAATAGAAAAATGATTATTTTATGATTATATACATATATTCATTATACATGTAGTTTAAAATATTCCCCTAAAAGTTTTTAATATAAGACATAAGATTGAAAGCAACATAAAAATTCTGTGCATTTTAGTGCTTAAAACAATGCTCAAAATGAATATAACTAATGTTAATATGTCATACAAATTTTATATGAATTTACAAAAGAACAAACATTAATTATTTGTCATGAAATATGCATATATGAATGAAAGTATTCTTTTGGCATGTATCTCACAATAGGAGATGGTATTATTAACTCCATCGAATCCTAATTATAAAATTATGCAATGCTAATTTATTCATGTATTAATTTCGATTTAATCTCAATTTTTTATATACTTATATGAATTAAGTTCAATCCTTAGTATCGATGTACTACCTAAGGTGTCAATCCAATTCTAAAAGATTTAAGCACTGAAAATACAAATATTTGCCTAATTTAAGCAATCAAGTGGTAATGAAGTAAAATCAAGTAACAAGTGACAATTCAAACACAAGAACACTAAGTAACTAATCAAACTTTCAATCAATAAGATAAAGATAATTCATGGACATAAATTCCTTAGGTAATTAAGATCCAAGTTCAAATGACAAGCAAGCAATGACAAGATTTCTTAAGTCTAGAACACATAATAGATCAATTCTTTCCCAAGACAAAGATCCCTTTGCAATCATGTATCAAACATCAAATCAATTTGGTTTAATACAATCAAAAATACATTTGGAACAAATCTAATAACAATCTAGTAATCCTAACATCAAATGTTTTTGGTTAGTCATGCTAGAGCATATTCAAGTTCATTCAAGCATTTCATCATACACCGTCAGTGCAATAAACTTAAAATCAAGATTGAGAGTGATCAACTCCAATCAAGCATTAAGAGCACTTAAATAGCAAGAAAACATGCAATTATATCACTAAACATCTTAACCCATGACTCAATCACCCTAGCCCATATATTTAAAAGGAGACTACTCACTAATCAACATGATAAATTTTAAAAACCACAGAAGATTCAAGACTTATCATGATTAGATTACAAGATAACTCAATAAACTCAAAGAAACGAGGATGAGATTAGATTAAAGGTTAAATATTCACCAAAGTGCGAAGAGATTAGAGAGAAAACAAGATATATTAGGTTTTTCACATGCGACGGCCAATACAAAATGGTATTTCTGTCTATAGCGACCAGTTAGAACTGATATGCGTGGTCGCTATGATTATAGCAACTTTTGTTTTCTACTACCTTGTGACCACTACAATACTTAGACGCTTCCAGGATCACTAGTCCCATAGCGACCTCATGATGTCACTATGGTTGGTCGTTGCAGAGGGTGCTCTAAAATTAGCGGTGTAACCAAACTGCTACAATGCCACCGCTACGATACTTAGGACGCTATGGTCTAGACGTTACGACACATGCGTTTTTGAGCTTCCTTGTAGACCATGTTTCACATATATCAACCTCTCCATGCCAATATGCTCTTGCTACATTTAGTACATAAAAGTGTTTTACATCTCACTTTTTCATTCTTTGACCCCAAAATGCTCTAATATCCTCCAAATACATCATAAGGTTCCTCCAACACCTCATAAAGACTAATGAATGACAATACAGTCTAAATAGGCCTAAATGTTGTCCTAAATGATCAAGATTCATATGGAAAGATGATAAAAAACATGCACAATCAAGAGATATCGTATACTAATTTACTTACCTACCTAATTAAAGTTAGTAAATACTTATGAGCTTACGACTACAAATTTAGACACATTATGAAGATAAATTTATTTATATAGTTAAAATAGATATATTTGTTTTAAAGAATAAATTATCATTAAGAAAAATTATTAAAAAGAATTTTTTTAGGATATCCCTTTTTAGTTTCTTTTCACCAAAAAACCTCTAATTAAGAAAATGACCAAAAGATGTTTCATTAAAAGTTCAATTTACATTTAAACCCCTAAGTTTAACTAATATTAGATAGTTTCATGCGCCATGCGCAGAAATAATTACTGTAAAAAATATTTTATTTTAAATATACATTCTTATTAGATTTATTATTAGTTCATTAATTGTTAAAAAGTATAAAGTAATTCATTTAAAACTATTATATGGTTAATCATTTACAATTATATTAATGAAACACATGCTATTCCCAGAGTTAATACTTTATTAATATAATTTATAACTTTTATTATAATATAATTAACATTCTTATTTTTAATAGGAAAAAAAGAAAGGAGACATAAATAAAAACACAAGAGAAAATAATAAAATATGATTGTTATGTTCTTGGTTCTTTTATATTCTTATGATTTAATTTTTATTTGTTTGTCGAGATATATGTATTTTTGTGTTAATACAATGTGAACTAATTAGTTTTATGTGTTTTTAAAACGTTAAGATAAATTGAGAAAATAAGATCAATAAAAATTACCAGTTCTACAATTTCAAAGTCAAAGATGAAAAATATAATGTAAATTGAAAGTAAGAAAATATTATTTAAAAAATAATGAGGAGTATTTTTTGCGGTATAATAAACTTTTAAAATGTACAATAATAAAAAATCAACAAATTTTATACAAATAAAAATACTTTATTTTGATTTAAAATTGGATCTCACATTAATAAGTATATATGCCTAAAATAATGACACTACATTATTTAAAAAAATTAAATATTTTTATTTTATATATAATTAATTAATCCGATTTAATTAAAACATATATGTATTTAAGTAATTTAAAATAAATGAAAATAATACTTTTAATATATATCTAAACTATGCTTAGTTTTAATAAAAAATCTCTGATGAATTAGTGTTTGATAAAATAGTGTAATGAGCGGTGATAATTTAAGTAAGAATTTGTTTGCTTAACCCATTTGAGTTTTATGTTAAACACTAATAAAAATTGAGTGAGAAAGTGTGATTTGAAAAAATAATGAGATAAATTGCTTAAACTACCAATTTCTAATACATGTTTTCATGTTTACTTTAAACAAACTTATCCTTAGTTTTAAGGAGAGAAATCCTACTAATATTAATTTAAAAGTCACTTAAGTATTTTTTATGTGTCGTTAATAGGTTAAGTTTTAAAAAATAATTATAATTTGATTGGTTATTAAATTTTATTAGTTAACTTCTAAAAATAAAATGTAACTCTAGAATTAATTAATGAAAATTACCAAATAACACAATTAATATTACAATTATTTTTTTTTCTTTTGAAAACTAGTGCATTTTTGTTTTTTCATGCGTTAAAATAAAATATAAATTAATTATACAATCAATTATCTAAATTAATTATAAAAAAAAAATTTGTAAGAGAAATCTTTTTAATGATTAAGCTTTATGTTGTTCAATTATTTTAAATCTCACTTATCTTCAAAAAGTATATACTGAAATTTCTGATTATCCAACTATTTGAAATTCAAAATTATAATTTTAAATTTTAAATTTATTTTTTTAAAACTATAATGATATAAATATAATATATATTTTTTGATATAATATAACTATCGTAAAATTGAGGGTGAAATACGGTTGTGCTACGGCGGATCCATTACACATAACCCTCTATAGGTATATATCAAGATACAAATGTTTCGGGAGAGAGGCCCATCAGAAAAGATGTTAAAAGGGCCTTGTTTTGATGGTTTTAGTTTTTCAGACATTGTGAGCCTTGTGATCAAATATGTTATCCTCCTCACTCGATTCAACTCCACCCACCAAAACAGAGTTTTCTTTTTCTTTTCCCGAGATAATCAGCAAAGTGAGGCGATAGAGCACGAGAGGAAGGAAAGAATGAGCTCATGGGTTTGCTCTTACGTGTCCCGAAACGTCGTAACCGCCGGTCATCCACATCCTTTCTCATCATCCCAACACTTTGGTTCTCCGTCGTCGTCTCGAAGATCATCCTTCAGGTTACCCTTAACATCTACGCCGAAGTTTCGGTTACTAAAACTCCAAAAGTTTCAATCTTTATCGTCGACCCATGAAGGAGAAGAAGACTCTGAATCAGTCGTACAAACCCTCAAGATTCCAGACGAGTGGTTGCTCCCTTCCAAGGCCATTGAGGTGCTTACTCTGTTTCTAGCTCTCTGTTTCCTCATAAAGTTGCTTACTTTACCAAAATCTAGCTTGTGTATATTAAGTATATGGTATGATCTAACAATGTCTTTCAAACATTTGTAGATTATATAGTTCTTTGGATTGCTGAACTTGACATGTTTGATTAGGAATCTGAGTTGTTAACTCTGCACAAATGGTTCTCTGTTTACTCATAAAGTTGCTTACTTTCCTAAGAATAGCAAATTTTAGAATCTAGCTTGTGTAGTAGTATATTGTGTGATCTAACAATATCTTTCAAGCATTGTGTAGATTATTACATTGTATGATTATTGTTTATTTCTTTAGATTGCTGAACTTGACATGTTTGGTCAGGAATCTGAATGGTTGAGAGTAACTCTACACAAGTGGTTAGATGATGAGTATTGCCCTGAGCCAACCAATGTGGAGATCAGTAATATAGCTGCAAAGTCTCTCTATAGTTCACTGTTAGAGAAAGAAACTGACATGGGAGTGATTTTGTTGAAGATGGCTCAAGACTTAACCTCAATTTCATACCAAGAAAGCTTCCATGGAGCTTTCACATCCGCAAACGCAGCTATAAATTTGATTGTAGAAAGAGTAGAATCATAGTTTAGTTTAAGTAACCATTGAAGAAGGTTTCAAGAACAGTGCCTTGTTTGTAAAAGAGTTATGAATATTATTAAACTTGATCAGGTGCAGGGAAATCTAAGGTCTTTACAGTTGTGAATCCTCCATCTACCACCAGGTTATGCCCATTTACATACTTTGAATCATCTGATGCTAGGTAAACCGCTGCATTAGCTACATCCACCGGTTCACAAACCTCTCCGTTCAACACTCCTGTGCTGGTCACTATCTGGATGAGCCTCGAGTCCTCGAGGTTAGGGTACATCTGCCGCATCTCATCCATCACGAAGGATGTTGTGATTGCAAAAGGAGAAATGCAGTTGACTCTGATCATGTGCCTGCACAGCTCTGAAGCTGTTGATCTTACAATACCAATGACTGCAGATTTTGAGACGCTGTATGTATGTTGTGCTAAACCTCCCATCATCCCTGTGACACTCCCTGCGCATATGATGGATCCTGAGTTACGTGGGATCATTACACGAGCTGCGTGTTTGATTCCTGCAATGACTCCACGAACATTGGTGTTCATTACCTGCAAAAACATAATAAAAGAACCTGATAAAACCGTCTCTAGACCTGTTCTCTTGTGTGTTGTTTTAGGATCAGTACCTTGTCGAAAACATTGAGATCAAGATCAACTATACTTGGAGGCGTTTTGCAGGGGATACCCGCATTGTTGTACATAATGTCAAGCCTTGTGTGTAGAGAGACAGCGAAATCAACAGCGTGTGCAATGTCTGATTCTTTGGTCACATCACAGAGACAAAACGCTGCATTTGGACCGAGTTCTTGCTCGGTTTCTTTCCCTAGCTGCGGTTGGATATCTGCAATGACAACTTTGGCTCCATGGCTGATGAACTTACCGGCTGTTGCTTTGCCAATCCCACTTGCTCCTCCTGTGATGAGTGCTACTTTGCCTTCTAGCTTCCTATTACAAATGTGTGACAACTATAGGTTAGGTCTTAGTATTAGGACTTCTCATATATCTAAATCTAAGAATGCAAACTTTGTTTTTAAGTTCATATGTTCAAACAGGATTTGCAGATTGGTTGGATTTAGACAATCCAATATTTAAAACAACATAATCAAAATGGAAAACCGACCAAAACGAACCGTTTTTAACTTTTTTTACATCAAAAATCATTCTATTACTCAAATTTGAAGTGGTCGGAGAACCAAAATGGAATATAACAATCCATAAAAACAACTTTGGGCTCAAAAATCTAGCAACAAAACCACCACTTAAATGAATCCAAACCCATTAAACCTTATTAATCAAGTTAAAACATAACAACTTGTGTTCAAACATGGTTTGCAGATTTTTTTTTTCTTTTAAATGTATAAACAGTAAACACAAACTTTTTTTGTTTAAGCTTTAATCTTTCGCTTCTCTTTCATTTTCTTTCTTTGCTAAGTGCTAACATATTTGACAGTTCTTAGCTGGTTGAAAGAAGAAAAGCATTCTAATTTCAAGATAAGGTTTTGTTGAAGAAGACAAATGAAAGCAACCCAACTTGTAGTATCAAATTATTTAACGTATATGACATGTTGACATTCACAAAAAGACATATAGAATAAGATTATGGCCTTTAATTTGTATATTCATAAACCCTTCAACTTACAATGAATAAATAAAATCCATTTTTGTGTCCAAAAAAAAAATTAATAAAAAATTAAAATCCATTTATTTTTTCAAAAAGAGAGCATGTTATGCCAGGTATCTCTATCTATTGTTTGCATTGACTACTAATAAACCTATATAGTTATACATGCAACTTTTTGTGGTTCAATTAAATATAAGAGATACTTTAACACATGAAACTAAAAATAAAGAGGTCAACAGTTCAGATTCTCTGGAAAAATGGGAATAAGATGGGGCTTACCTAGAACTTGAATGAGATGATGCAGAAGAGGAGATTCCATTGGTGAAGAAGTTTTTTCCCACATACAATCTCTTGATCAATGCATTTCTTCTGCTTTCAGATAGATAAAAAGAAAAATTAGAATACAAATAGTGTAGTCCTTGTTAAAATCTGCAGAAATGGAGAAAAAGGGTAATGGAAAAGGAGGTTGACCTAATCTGAAACATGTCTTGTGTATTGATAGATCAGTCTTTGTCGTTTTTAAACTTCTCACTTCGAGTCCTGAGGTGGGTTTTTGTGTTTCTGTATAGATTAGATATATATAGAGTAACAGAGAAACAGAGAGATACATAAAGGTGGTGAGCTTTAAGGAGAGAGAGAGAGGTGTACCCTTGAAGGATAGAGAAGGAGACAAAGAAAAGAGAATCTAATGGGGTTGTGGCTGACCAGTAGCATCCTCGCATGCATGTGTTTTTGTAAAAAGTTTGATCCTTGTTTTTTTTTTGTTAATAACGACAAAAAAGGAACATGTTATAATAGTCAAGCATGTGTTGATGATTTCTTACCAACATAAGATGTAATAGCCTAATAATCTATGGGTAATCTTTGAACTGCAAATTTTAATGTAGTTCCATAGTAACTAAATGTTCTAAAAAAATCGTGTAGACAACAAATATCATCCTTCTAATCAGTAAAATATTTATAAAAAAAATTGCCTAAAAATTAGTTTAGGTGACGTCTAAAACCCCGTATAGATATTAATCTTCTATAAAACAATTAGTTACTGCGAGCAATTTTTGACTACTTTATCTATCATTTTGTTATAATATATCTTTTTCTAAATTCACTAATTGATTAATGAGTTTTTTTTGTTTTTTTTTCTCAAGTCTACATGTAATCAATCTTTGAGGACGTCAAAAAAATATAGTAACTAAAAAACATATGATGCTTGTGGCATGCATGTGTTGGGTACTTATTATGAGCTGTCTGTTAATGAATTAATTATCTTAACGTGTTTCACTTATACAACGTACCTACCAATACCATCTTCAGATGCCGACAGAAAGCTATTCACATTATGATGTTATTATCCAGAGACATCGATCTGCTGGATTGCATACGACTCATTTTCATTTGTTATCTAAAGCTGTTCCACCTAACCAGATGTTTTATAGGTATATATATATTATAAGGGTTCATAAAATATTTATCTTCTTTACAGCATACTACATAATTTGCAAATTGTCTTGTATGTAAACGTCTCAATGAAATTTTATAATTGTAATTAAGTGGAACACTTAGCTAGATACATCGCATGGGATGAAAGAAAAAAAAAGAAACTAGAGGAAGGGAGAAGAAAAGTAAATGTGCTCCCTATCTTTCTTGACTTATGGATAAACCGTAAGACCATGATTAATCCCGGTCTCTTAAGATGGAGTTCTTAACGTAAAATTTGTTTTTTATTTTATATTTTTTTAGCTAAAAGACGGCTCTTATGTCTTTTATTTAAAAGACGGTTCTTAGGTTTTCTTAATTAAAAGCTAAGAAAAGTTAAGAATCCCACCATAAAATGTCATGATTAATCATGCTCTAAGATTTTTAAATATGAGAACTTGCTTATTAAAATTTTATAAATTTTAATTAGGTGGCACTATTTATTAGATAATTTTTTTTTGTCAGCCACTATATTAGATACATAGCATAGCAAAATGTAAGATATTTTAAGATTCTTGACCATTTTTCATACCAAGAAAAGAAAAAACGAGATGAATCGAATAAGTAGTTTTGTTTCTTCTAGAATGAATAAATAAAACGTGTTTATTTTTTTCTGAAATATAGCTGAATATTAAAGCGAGAACAATATTGCTGAAGAGAATAATAAGATATGGTGGAGAAAAAGAAGAAATATAATACACGAATAAAAAACAGGGGCGTTCCGAGAATTGAACTCGGGACCTCTCGCACCCTAAGCGAGAATCATACCACTAGACCAAACGCCCTTTTTGAAATTACTTTTTTACTTTTAAACGTATTGTACTAATTATAGAATTGCTTTTCAAAACCATTGACTCGTCTCTCTCCCGCTCAATAAAACCTCTAGGGTTTCTTCTCAGTCTCTAGCCCTAGGGCGATTATAGCGATTCGATCTCTTCAAAATCGAGTTTCGATGGTGAATCATAGCGATGCTGAAGTTTACGCCCCCAATTCGAAGTCTCCTTCAGCTTCTTCGGATCATAGTGAGTTTCGCGATTACGAACGATTTTATCTTCATTCCGCCTTGCGAATTTGGAACTGTGAAGATTCAATTTGACTGGTGAACAAACTTCTTGTTTCCGAATTTTTAGGGTTTGAGGTTGATGAGATTCACGATACAGAGCCGCTTGATGATGATGATGTCTCCGTACGTGAATTCCCATTTCAAAAGCTCTACGATGATACGGAGCTCGTAGATGACGGAGAAACACTTGACCACGAATTAGGCGGCCTCGTCCAAGTAGTTGATGATAGTGAGGATGAGGACGAAGGAGGAAAGGGAAGTGTAGCTTCCTCTAAGCCAACATGTTTGCTGGTGAGAAGCATCAAAGCTGCAGATATGCTCTTGGAGTCTGATGGATCCAATGATCACGAATGTCAGACAGGTAAACATATCTTTGTGTTGTTGTTTTTGATTCATATGATCCTCCTATGGTGCAAATCGTTTATGTTTTTTATCTCAGATCAAATCTTATTGTATAGGAAAACAGGAATCAAACTGTGATATCGTTACTGGTTTCCAAGGTTCTTCGAGGATTACTGCTGGTGATAGTAATGGTCCAGCACTGGATTATTTGGATTCTCAGGAACCAGGAGAGTCAACACAAGCAGAAGCCCTTGGTTTTGTGGACCAATTTTTGATGGACAAAGATCTAGATTTCTCACCAGTGAGTCTCCAGGAAACTAGTCTGAGAAGAAAGTCGCCTCCTTTCTCAGGTGCTAAAGGACGTCAGTCTCTGGCCAAAAGAATCAAGACCATGAGTCCAACCAAGAAAATGAGTGTCTTTGATTGGGATTGTGAAGATCAGTGTGATGTGAGTGGTCCTCAAAACACTCCAGCCATTGGTGCAAATGTTACATGCTTCAAGAAAAGAGAAGATCCTGTTAAAGATGATGATCCTTGTGAGAATAGAAAAGTCTCAACTCATCCAACAGAAAGATTTATAAAGAACAATTCCGCTAAACATAACAAGATGGAACAAGCATCGGGTTTGAGTCATGGCATTAGGTTAATTACGCAGATGGATGCTCTTTTGCAGGATAAAGCGTCAAAGGAGCATTCCGAACCTGAGGAAGATTTTATTGATGTCGGTATTAACACTCAGATTGCTGCTGAAGCAATGAGTGCTTTACTGTTTGCTCCCTGCACTATAGAAGAAGCACGTGAATCAGAAATAAGGGATCAAGTCAGTAATCTCTGTGGAAGGAACAATGATACCAATGAGTGTAGACCTGAAAGAGGCAACTGTAGTGATCTGCTTAGTGCTCCAAACAAGAAGATAAACTCTACGAAGAAGAGAAAATGTACTATGAAAGAGAGAACCAGTACAAACGCGTCTGCTATAACATGTCTTCTCAACTTATGTGAATGGAGGCATCCCAGGGCCAAAAGATCACGTCTTACCCAAAGGCATCACGTCCCACCTAGGAAATCTTGGGGTGCTAACTCAGCTAAAGAAAGAAGTGAAACCAACACTCTGTCAGGTAGGTTAGTAGTATCATTAAGTGGGACAAGACAAGCCTCTTCTTGCCAGTCAGGTGTCAATTTGGATGTTGTAAATCATGCATCTCGAAGGAAAATATACGGCAGGAGTCATGAAAGCTCTCGTGATAAAGATTTTCCTATGCCATTTCTTCCGAAGGAGATCAGAAGGCTTGGAGGATCAGGAAAGGTAGGTGACTTCATGTGGAAAGACTTGAGGAGACGAAGAAACTTGGCACATGTTCGAGTCTTATTTAGTAATAATTTGGATGATGAAACAATCAAGCAGCAGAAGAAGGTTTAACTCATATTCCTCATTTTTATCACATTTGACAGAGTTAAGAATACCATATTAGTTATTAAGAATTCCTTTTCTTCTTTCATAGATCATGGGCCGACTGGGAATTTTTCCCGCATCTTCCTCGGCAGAGTCAACACACTTCATAGCAGAAAGGTTCTGTCGGACAAGGAATATGTTGGAAGCCATAGCTCTTGGTAAACCTGTTGTTACACCTCTATGGCTGGAGAGCTGTGGACAAACAAGATGCTTGTTAGATGAGAAGAATTACATCTTAAGGGATAGCAAAACGGAGAAAGAGGGGTTCTGTTTGCTAACATCCTTGTCCCGTGCAAAGCAGCATCCCCTTCTTAAGGTCACAATCTATCTCAGTAGAGCATATATCCTGAGAGTTTCATTAACACCCTTTGTTCACAAACATCCGAGATTATAAGTCGCATTTATTCGTAGGGATTAAAAGTCTGCATCACTCCCAACATCAAACCGGACAGAGGTATGATTGCTCACTTAGTGAAGTTGACTCAAGGGCAGGTAAGAGCAACTCATTTCCATTAAGAGAGATTCTGTTTTATAGACAGACATCTTGGCACTTGTTTAGAGTAAATATGAGTTACCTTTTCAGGTTGTGGAGATAAGTGAAATAATTGCTGCAGCAGATAGAAAAATTCCAGATGATCTATTGATTCTTTCTTGCGAAGACGATAGAGAGTTATGTCTTCCTTTCATTGATCAAGGTAACCCCTGCTAATCTAACTTTATGAAGTTGCTACACTAAGAAAGAGAAGACACCTTTAACTTGTAATGTAGGAGCTGAGATTTACACCGCAGAGCTTTTGCTGAATGGAATCGTGATTCAGAAACTGGAGTATGCCAGGTATGGAATTCTTCTTATATATCACAGGTCACCCACATTCAGACATTTATAATCCTATTTTGTGTGTGTGACTACGAACCAATTTTAATAGATTGTAATAAAAGTGGTCACATGCAAGAAATCTCCTTAAAATTCTTTGTTTCTGTGTTCTGCAGGCATTGTCTCTTCTAAAAGGAACCAAAGAAGCACAAATTTCTGCCGCAACACCTACGGATCTACTGGTTGGTGCAAGCAATGTAGTCATTATATCAAAACCTTTTTATAAACCTGACTGTTTGTTATAACAGACGTTTTCATCATTGTATGGAAATAAGTACATAAATTATGCAATTCTCATACATTACACCTAAACTTCTTCACATAGATTAGATTAGAAAAGGTCAAATAAACTGTGTTAACAATAGTCTGAGCATTTTTGGCAGGAGAAAAATAACTCATCAGACCTTAACTCTACTCATTGCTTTCAGGAGATTCAGCACCAGGATTCGGATTGTTGAAGCCACCACTTGGTGGAGCAGCAGCAGCTGGATTTGTATGATAAGGAGGCGGAGGAGGAAGTCCATTGTAACTAGGAGGTGGTGCACTACCTTGACCTGGTATTGGAGCCAACCCTGGTGGCCTAAGAATACCATTTTGTGGAGGTGGTAGTGGTAGAGGAGCGCCAGGTGGTGCCATCATCTGTGGTACCCCCGGAGGAGGCATGTCACCTGTAAAGGTACAATATTACATGTCAATTAAACAACTGAACGATCTATGTATGAAGTAAGTAGTTAATGTTTGACCAGCATGTTTTAATCAAATGGAATCTATGATACATCACAGAAGTGACGACCAAATCACACGGGTTATAGTTCTAGCAACAAAAATTACATTGACCAGGTATCATGGGTCGAGGCAAAACAGGAGGTCGCATACCCATAGGCATAGTTCCAGGTGGTGGCATCATAGCAAGGCGAGGTCTAGCGAGCATATGCTGATTAAACACAGCACCAACCTGATTGTAGGCTGCAGCTTGGCCAAGATGCTCTTTGATTCTCTGATCAATCAGACTTTGGGTTTGCTGATAGTATATTCTCACATTCGCCTGAAGAACATCACCAAAACTCGTAACATAAACAAAAGGTCATATTAGATACACCAAAACAAAACATATAAAAACATTATGGACTCATGATGTAACCTTGTGTTTGTAACCAGCGTTGTGCTGCTTCCTCACAGATGGCTGAAAAAAAAAAGAGAAACTTGAGTGATAATATCTTAACTAGAGCGACGTCGTTTCGCGCGAACGAATATATAAAAAGGGAAGACATCATTTTACAAAAAAGAAGAGTTAATTAATAACAATGATCGGAGATATCTCCCCGCCGGTGGCTTCAATCCCAGGTTCGTCGGATCTTCAGCGACATGTTGCGATTGATCTCTCTATTTGTATTTCATGTTAATTTTCGTGGGGGGATTTGTGTAGTTGACGGAAATGCGCAAGTGATGAAGCCGAAGAATCTTCTTCCGCCGCTGTCAACGGTGGCGTCTCATTTCGGCACAAGCGGATTGTCCGTCGCGTTAGCCACCGGCGTCACTCATCCTCTCGGTTAGATTCCTCATGCCTTTTGTTCACTCGTTAGAATCCCATGTGTGCGTTTTTGGTTAGAAATTAGAAACCGTTGTCTCCAATATCGGTTCAATTCCGTTAGGGCTGGACATTTGTAATTGAACCCGAACTTAAAAATGTCTAATCCCTACCTTGCCGGAGCTATAAGTTCTAATGGGTTCTATAGGATGATGTTTAGGGTATGAGTTTTATTTGAAAACCCCAACCCGATCGGATAATCAAAAAATCAAAAAATTTAAATTATTATCTGAAATGAGTTTTGCATACCTCAATAAGGACATCTCCATCACACAGCTTAATTTACTCCAAAAATGGAGTTGAAAATAGAGGGATGAACAAAAAAATAAAATATTACTCCATAAATAGAATAATGCTATTTTTTAAATCATTACTTTATTTTTAAGTAAAATTGAGTAAATTATGGAGCGAAATTGAAGATGTTTTAAGTACTTTAAATACCCATATTATTTTGATTTAACAGTAAAATATCTGAATCTGAAGTATTATTTACCGAATCACGATAAGTTCGGATCCAAAATAGGTTTTAAATATAATTATAAAATATATTTGAGTCCGACCTGAACATATATAATCCTGAATAGAATAAGCTGAACCCAAAAACCCGAAAAGTCTTACTTGAACCTGAACGCCAAGTCTAAGAGAAGATGTAATGAAAGAGAAGATGTAATGAAAGTGAATGTTCTTCCATCACTGATTCATTATTCATATGTTTGCCTTTCCAGATGTATTGAAAGTAAGATTGCAGATGCAGCATGTAGGCCAAAGAGGCCCTTTAATTGGAATGGTAATATAATGTTCTAGTGAAACGTATAATTAACCTCTTGATGTTTTTTGAAGATGTTAGTTTAACTCTAGTTTCAAATGTTTTTTTTTTCCAGACAGGAATCTTTCTTCAACTAGTGAAGCAGGAAGGGCCTAGGTCTTTATACTTGGGATTGACTCCTGCTCTCACTAGATCAGTGCTCTACGGGGGTCTCAGATTAGGATTATACGAACCCACAAAGGTTTGTTTTGACTGGGCCTTCGGGTCTACCAATGTGCTGGTCAAGATAGCATCTGGTGCATTTGCAGGGGCGTTTTCTACAGCATTAACCAACCCGGTTGAAGTTGTCAAGGTAGATGAAATCATAAAACTTTTAAGTATTTGGTTAATCTCTGCTCATTCTTGGTTTTAAAAGACGCGTAATAACAGTATACCTTTCTGTTTAGGTAAGGTTACAGATGAATCCAAACGCAGTTCCCATTGCAGAGGTGAGGGAGATAGTTTCTAAAGAAGGTATAGGAGCTTTATGGAAAGGAGTTGGTCCTGCCATGGTTAGAGCTGCTGCACTTACTGCCTCACAGCTTGCAACATACGACGAGACCAAGCGGGTCATATTCTAAGACTTACTGTTCTTCATATTGCTGCTTTGTAACATTCCAGCTCCTAAAGTTTCTTTCAGTTGCAGATTCTCGTTCAACGAACATCTTTGAAAGAAGGGTTTCATCTTCATTTGTGGTAAGAGTCTAACACCCACTACACAGTTCAATTGTTACATTCAATGTGTGGAAACTAACTTAGACTAGCACTTGATGAATGAAGCTCAAGTGTGGTTGCAGGTGTAGTAAGCACGCTGATAACCGCACCCATCGACATGATTAAAACCCGGTTGATGTTGCAGCAAAACTCTGAAAGCGTCAGAATCTATAGAAACGGGTTTCATTGCGGTTACAAGGTAATGTAACATCGGTCCCTTCTTTTATACACTATATGATTTGCGTACGTTGAACGTTAATGGTATGTGTCTCTGTATCATCCTTCAGGTTATTCGCAAAGAAGGCCCACTGGCACTTTACAAAGGGTTAGAAAAATAAAACACTTTCTTGAGGATAATATAGTTATAACGATTCTTATTAAAGATTTATAAAAACGTATGTTGTTGTTGTTTTCATTGACTCAGAGGCTTTGCCATTTTTGCACGGCTCGGGCCACAAACAATGATCACGTTCATACTCTGCGAGAAGCTAAGATCACTCGCTGGACTTCACAAAATGTAGCCAATGACCAGTTCATGCCAAGCCTGCCCGGTTCCAGCTAAGTTCTCCTCCAATCATTATTTTTCACCAACAAATTTTTTGTGTATCATTTATTTGTAGTGTTTTAATAAAGATAGATGTCTTGTTTAATTTACCATTTAGAATACAGTTTTTTATTATAAAGAAAATTACTTACACTCCGGATGTGAAGTATGTAATTTTTTTTCTTGATTAGTATGGATAAACATTGAATTGAAATGTAATTATCCAAATACGTAGTGGTTATGTTTGAATAATTTCTATATTTACAAAGTGTGCGTCACTCTAATAATACTAGTCTCTATCATGAAGAATACAATTTTGTGTTTATAATTGAATACTTAACTAATTATCTAACCATTATGGTGGCAGTTGGTTGTAGACAAAAAGAATACGCGGGACAGTGTGTGTTTTTATTTTATTTTTTCGAAAGGTAATAATACGAACATGCACGTTAAAAAGTTTTAGGGCCGTAACGTAAAAGGTGAATGAATTCAGGGGTCTATTTGTTGGAAATGGAAGAAAAAATTTGTAATTTTGTGGCGTGGAGAAAGGATCAAGTTGGAGCTGCTCGAGTCTTTTGTTTTTGGCCCCGTTGGCGTGACAGCCTGTCATGCTTATGTTTTGCCCCCTCAGTTCACGATTTATTCACGGTTTTGCCATTCTACTTTTATCTGACTATTTTTTTCCCTTGGACAATGACCTGTCAGTTGTGATCGTCTTGCATTATTTTTTAGATCAACGGTCAAACTTTTTGCGATATACATCAAAAATGTTTTGGTCGGAAGTGAGTAGATCTCAAAAATCATAGATATAATTACTTATGAATAGGCTCAAAACGGTCCAGAGTATTTTAAAATATCTAATTCAGCCGGATCTATGTTTTTATTATCCTTATTCGGATCTGATTTTACTGATATATGATTTTTGGATATCCTTCTAAAACTTGTAATATCCGGCAAATATCGAATCCGAATTTAGATCCTTAAAATAAATAAAATATTAATAATAATTTAAAAATAAAAAAATATATAACATTTTTAATTATTTCAATGTATACTGTTACAAAATTTATAATATATATATATATATATATTGAAATGAAAATATAATAAATAAAATTAATATATATATATATATATATATATTACTATATTTGAAATAATTATCAATAAAAATTATAGATTCGGATATCTAGATTAAAAAATCAAGATATCCAGATCCGAATTCTTTTTCAACAAATCCAACATTTTACTATTCGGATCCGGATTCGAATTCGGACCGTCCGGATATCATAATTTTCAGAGCAGATACGGATCAAATCCGGATCTTGGATAATAAGTATCATGCCTACTTATGAGTATCTAATTTTTTATTAATATATTAAACAATGACAGAAATGATAATTTTGGAACTGACCATTTCAATGCATAAATATAACACTAGTTGGTAAACAATATTGATAATTTATCTCAATAAAATATATATCGTGATCAATATCGTTTCTGTTGTTAACTTTTTAATTAAAAATTAATTATTTGGTCAACAAATCATATTAAAACTGAACCACCTACCAAACAACAAGTCTGACTAAATATTTAGAATTAGAAAAACAGAGAGAAACACAAGTACGGCGCGGGTAAAGGGGGAGGGTAGTTATGTAAATTAAATTAGCATCCCCATAACGAGACAAAACAACCCCAAGTGTTTCCCTGCCATCATAAAAGCTCTCTCGCCTTCCCCTTTTGTACAGCTGTAGTGGCAAATACCGTAATTTAACCGTAACAGCAAGGTCCATTTTTTGTCAGCATTTAATTTAATTTCCATCTTCTCAATTTCCACCAATTTTTTTTCCTCCTTCATTTTAAAAATAAATAAAACTTTGGAAACTAAAAAATTGCAGAGAGGGAGGAGAAGACGACGAAGACAGGAGGGAGGAGAGAGAGAGAGAGGGGACGACCGTTTTGTCAACAGAGAGAGAGAGAGAGACGGAGACAACAATGGCGGAGGAGAATAGGGAGAAGAAGAATGAGGAAGAACGAGAAGAGAGCGTTAAGGTTTTCGTCGGACAAATACCGAGACATATGTCGGAATCTCAGCTCCTTACATTGTTTCAAGAGTTCGCTGTCGTCGACGAGGTCAACATCATCAAAGACAAGATCACACGCGCCTCTCGAGGTTTCTGTTTTCATTCTCTGTTTCTCTTTCTTCTTCCTTCAATTTTTATTTTAAGTTCTCAACTCAATTCGAGAATGTAATTCTCGAGATTTATTTGAATTACGAAACCCTAATTTTTATTATTTTTTAAATTTTCCTCCTGGTTTAGGATGTTGTTTTGTGCAATGTCCATCTAGAGAAGAAGCAGACAAGCTGATCAATGCTTGCCATAACAAGAAGACATTACCTGGTGTATGTTTGTTTTTTTTTCTGACTTTTTTTTAATTTTCTTCAGATGTTTGAATGTGATTGATGATGTTCTTTAGTTTATAATAATTGAATTTATTCAGAGTCAGGTTTAGAATCTCGATAATTTTCATTTTCAACGCTGCCATGAAACTGCATTGTACTTGGGGACGATAAGAGCAGTTTTTGGGACAAAAGTTTTAGTTCGATCCTGAAAATCTTGGAAAAAAATGCTCTGTGACAAAAATGCAACACTAGTGTGTGGTTAACTCTGTTTTTCTGTGGGCTTTTGTAACAATACGTCCTGTGGGAACTACCCGTCCCGTAGACCCCAGGCTGGCCCTGCAGGGCATCAACCCTAACTCCTCTCATGTGAGCCTTTCACAGTCATACATGTAGGTTATTGGTGCGCTTGGTGTTACTCGAACCAAGACTTCACCTTTTAAAAACTCTCTCACTAGACAAGTTATCACCAATTGATTTGGTTCGAGTAACCTCAAACGCACCAATAACTATCTGTGCACCAAGGTCGCAGAGGGCAGATTGTATCACATGGGAGGGATTTAGAGTCGGTGCTCTGCAGGGTTGTGAGCTTGGGTCCGCAGGACAGGTTGCGTGGGATGATTATTAAGCTTAGGTCTTTTATCATGTCTCTGACTAGCTTTTTTTTTTTCTATGCTTCACAGGCAGCTAGTCTATTGCAAGTAAAGTATGCAGATGGCGAATTAGAAAGGCTAGGTAACGTGACCATTTCTTGTTTAAACTGCTTATATGTAATTGCTCTTTATTTACAAGTGATGGATGTATTTTAATGTATTCTACAACCTAGAGCACAAGCTTTTTGTCGGTATGCTTCCAAAGAATGTGTCTGAAGCTGAACTTCTATCACTATTCTCCAAGTATGGCACCATAAAGGATATACAGATTCTTAGAGGTGCTCAACAAACAAGCAAAGGTTTTAAATCCATATCTGTGTGTTCTCTAATCTTTGGTTTCCATTTCTCTTTACCAAGTGTTGATCACGTTTTTCGGTTTTTTGTTTTTGTTAGGCTGTGCTTTTCTTAAGTATGAGACAAAAGAACAAGCTGTTTCTGCCATGGAATCCATCAATGGAAAACATAAAATGGAGGTGATTGCTTTCGCTACTTTTTGAAAACTCTTTACCTTTTCTCATGTGTATTTGTTGTTTGCTTTCTTCTTAGGGTTCAACTGTTCCTTTAGTTGTGAAATGGGCAGACACAGAAAGAGAGAGACACACAAGAAGACTTCAGAAGGCTCAGTCTGACATGGCTAGATTAGCTAACACTGATCTAACAAATCCCTCATTGTTTGGAGCATTACCCATGAGTTATACTCCACCATATAATGGTTATGGTTATCATGTAAGCAAAGCCTAGTGCTTCTTTAGTTCAAGCTATAACATTTTCTTCGTTCAACTTCAAACTTATAAAGTCCTCCTTTCTTATTTCCACAGCAAGCTCCTGGAGCTTATGGTTACATGTTACCACCAATTCAGAACCAAGGTAATAACAATGCATTGCAAAGAACCTCACCTGACTCTGTGCCACCTCGCTTGGCCCGTAGAAACTTTGCTTTGCCTCCAACAAATTACACTGGCTCTGGTTATCCCCCTGTCCGAGGTCTCCCTTATCCATTGTCTTATCCTCGAGGGATTATGAGTCCTCGCCCTCTAAGTAGCTCTCTTGGATCCATATCACCTGGTATCACCCACAGAGGCGTGTCAGCAACACCTTTAGGCATTGGTTTGAGTTCCATTGTTCAAACCGAAGGTTAGTGTTGATACCTTATTCTTTCTTTATCTTTTTCATTCCTCTAGGTCTGAAACATTATGTTGGTTCTTTAGGTCCTGAAGGTGCGAATCTGTTTATCTATAACATACCTCGTGAGTTTGGGGATCAAGAACTCTCGGCTGCATTTCAACCTTTCGGCATTGTTCTAAGCGCCAAGGTTTTTGTAGACAAAGCCACTGGTGCAAGCAAGTGTTTTGGTAAGCTCTCTTTTTTGTTTGGTTTTTGCTAATCAAGATTGGTCACTGCAGAAGGTAAGAGTGAATGCATCTTCTTTTGGTTGTTGTTGGTTGCAGGTTTTGTTAGTTATGACTCGCAAGCCGCAGCTCAGAAAGCTATTAACATGATGAATGGTCGCCAGTTAGGTGGTAAGAAACTGAAAGTCCAGCTTAAGAGAGACAACAACAATGGCCAACAGAATAGTTAAACTCCTAAAACTCTAAACCATTCATCTCTCTTCAGCTACAAGATTTGGACTGATGTTGAGTGGATGCATCTGTGTATAAATCTAAATCTCATTGGGGGTTAAAGATTTCCCCATCAAATTAAAAGCTGTAACTTCCTCTTTTTCTTCCTTTTTTTCATTTCTGCAAATAACAGTTTGTAATTTATGTGCATTATTGAAATTCATGTAGACGGTTTATGATTTATTAACATTAAATTCATTGAATGGTTCTCTTTACTTTTATTGCTGATCTCATCTTGTCTATAGAAGAAAGATTTACTGTTTGAAATGAAATAAGAAAAAGAGAGATCAGATTATCTTTGCTACAACAAACCAAACATCAAAACACAAACATAGAGTAAAGATTACAACAACAGACAAACACAAACATGGATTAAGGACTACAACAACAGTCAACAGACAGGTTCAGCCCTTGCTGAACCCTAGTCAGGCACAGCACCAACAATCCCTAAAGACCTAACAAAGTGGACAATAATCTCTGTATTGATTTACAGACACAACAAGTTCTCTTCCTTCTTGTTTGTTCTCTGCAGCAGATTAAGCAGAAACAAAGAAAGCTACAAACACATGTGATTGTAACCGGGAAGACCCTGGAAACTGACTTGAATTAGACGGTCATAGCTTCATCTAGGTCGCTTGTGGTTGAGCCTAAAGTGTTGTTTTTGTTGTCTGTGAATGATACCGGAGGAGAGCATTTTGGACTCCAGCCTTCAGACATACTGCTGTTTGAAACTCTAGCGTTGTTGTTGAGCTGACTCAAGAAGCATTTCTCTATAGAGCTTAATGATCCAATATCGTTTTCATCTTGTTGTTCTTGTTTGTCTCCTCTAGATTCAGAATCTGTGCCTTGTGATTCACAGCTGACTTCCATGTCTTTTGCATTGTCTGAGTCAGAGTCAGTTTGGGAATTTGATGAATGTGATGGTGAATATCCTTCTAATCCGCTTGTCGTTCCTTCGCGTTCAGCTAGTGTTCTAGTGATGAGAGTCTTAAGCAAGTTCATCACTTGAACAGCATGCATAAGAGCAGTTAATGGATCTGTCATCTAGAGTTAAACAAACACAAGAGTCAGTACTAAAAAACAACTATATGACATAAAAGACAAGCTTATGTATGTTTAGTTCTTACCTGAGTCATGTTAGGAGCAAAAACCATGGCTATGTTCCTCGCATTCATCTTATTAAACTCTTCTTCCTCAACAACATCAGCCATAAGTTCAACAGCCCAACTCAGCAAAGCAGACTCAGTAGGCTTCAACTGCTTTATAAGCTCAACAGATTCCTCCTCGGTATTACAGTTAAGAACATCCTCAGGAGAAAGGCCATCAAGCACCCCACAAGGCAACTCTCTAAACCAAGCTTTAATAAGAGCAGCCAAGCAATGCACATCAATGTTCTCAGGAACAACACCTCTGTTAAGTTGGTCTCTCACATGTTCCTCTTGACTGTTCTCAGGGTTTATCCTAAAGATCCCTTCAGCCTATTTGATCCACCAAACAGGATTAACAAAAAAAGGAACATGTCAGGGTATAATTTTGATTTGGGTTTTGCAATGCCCTTACCTTGAGACCTTGTTGAGAGTATAGTCTTTGCTGCATTAGTAATAGAATAGTTGGAACACTGTTTCCTTTCTGGTCATAAGAACATTGCATTGACTCCGCAGAGACACCAAACACACTCACACTGCATTAATGTCACAAAGATGTCAATGTTCTAATCGATTTAAGAGGCACCTAAGCAGCTGGTTAAACTGTAAATCAGTTATATCCAAAAAGATTTGTTTATAATAAACCGGTGGTTAAAACTAGTTTAAAATCGATCTAAATTAGTTTATACATTGAATCCAACAATGATATTAGCGTAAATCCATAAATTTATTTACTTTTTTGTATATCTAATATAATTAAAGCCAAAAAATTAAAATATGTAATGTAAATGTGTTATATACAAAAAAAACAAATTAATAATTCATTAACGCATAATCCTATACTTATACTACATCTCAAATAATCTGTCTAGGGACTAGTTCTTTACTAGATTATTAACATTGAAAGATGTAATTAAGAAGCATTAAGTAAGCTAATTACAGATCAATTTTCAAACGCTGAAGCTTGTTAGTTACCTTGCACTAGGGACACGACATGGGATCTCGACTTGAAGCTCGTGAGGGAGACCGAGAAAGCCATGGAAGCGATCAAATGTCACGTGAGTGATGTGTCGGACGTTTGTTGGCCATCCGATCTCCATGTGATGGACGGCGGATGAGATCCCTCCTCCTACGACGTCGTCTTGGCTGTTATTATCGACACGGCAAGATATTACAGATTTACGCAGAGCTGTTAGTAGAAACTCGACAAGAGATAGTTGCTGGTTGTGTTCTTCTTCCTCCACGGTGGATTTGGTCTTCCCTCCTCCTACGCCGCAACCAACTGTAGCTTTAGTCACCATCACAAGCCCCGTCATTGATTAGAGAAGAAGAAGGAGACAAAAGATGGCTCGAACAATGAAGATTCTTCGCAGCTTCTCTCTCTGGACTTTGTTGAGTGATTTTTTCGATTTTGAAATTCTCGAAAATGTTTCTTTGTTTTATTTATTTAAAATAATATTTGGTTTTGAATCTGTTTTGTCTTTTCGTTTTTGTTGGATTTGAAACACAACGGCCACTCGTTTTCAAATTTCTATCCCTCTAGGAGACGACTGCTATGCTTTTATGTAATGTTTGGCTTTTACTGTGAATCACGCTTTTACCCTGACATGTTTTTGTCAATTTACGATAATGCCACTATATGTGTAGCTGTTTTGTTCTTAGTTTCTTTTTGGTTCTAACTACTTTTTCATTATTATTATTTTTGAATTGAATGTTAAATCTTCTTTGCACTTCTAACCTGATCTTCTATTGTCAAACCAAGTAATCATTCCCTTCTCCAAATCTTAATCTCCTTTCTTCTTAATAAATTTATTCCTCATTATCAATTCATGTCTTCTCCTATTTATTTTCCTCCAAATCATATGAACTGCTCATTGGAGCACATACCTGGTTATGAAGAGCTTTAATTCGAATCATCTTCAGCAAGCCTAATAAGACTATCACACTCCACAGTATACTGGTTTCTCAACACCCCTTTCAGCAAAGCTTCTCATATTTGGGCTGAGTAATGGCATTTAAAAATCTTGAATTCATTATCTTATATTTGAATACAAGATTTTTGACTTCATCAAAGATTATAACCACAAAATAATAAAGTATACATCTAATATTGCCGAAGAATATCCAAGTTATCTAATCAGTCATCAATGAATTATTATACTGTTAAGAGAACCAATTCATTCAATGAAATATAAATCATCTTTTAAATCTCAAAAGATAGAGATATGAAACAAATAAATCGTCTTTTATAGATTTACTAAAATGTTTTTTAATGACAAATTGACTTTTATTTCACTAAATTTCATTAAAATGGAATATAAAACATACAAGGTAATATATATTGATAAATATAATTTATCCAAAGTATAATATAAAATATATAAGGTAAGATACATTGGTGAAATATAAAGTCAATCTGTAAAAGCAATAATTTGACCAAGGAAACCAATATTTACATGGAGAGGAAAAAATTAAATTTTCTTATGCTAGAAACATAAAAAATGATACCAAATTCCCAAACTAGATAGAAAATATTGAAAATAGATGATATTATTGTTTGTGTTCCTCTTAGAAGCATACTATATGTTCTTATGCATCTATTTAGGGTATGTATCACTTCCTTTCTTACTTGCTTGTATTATAGGAACATATTCTCTGATCATATGCATCTTCTCATGTTCTTTATTCATTTGTTTATTCATATATCACCCGGTAACATTCCTATCATTTGCTCTACATCAATGTGACTTAAAGGCTCACAAAATTTGGAGATGAAAACTCGAAACCCAAATAAAATGTTTCACTGGTGCATATTCTTCTCCACGGTTATAACAAACACGTATCTTTATTATCTATAAGATTCTTATAAATCTGTAAAGAGTTTCACCAATGCAAACACTTAATAGCAGCCACCACATATATGTTTAGGCTGCAACAACCCATAAGTGTTGTCTTGAGGTCTTGTTTCTCACCTTCAAGATGACAAACTACATTCATCATGAACAAGAGCGGACGTAGAACAATATTGAGATGAGTATTTTCTCATCATGTTTAATTTTTGAATCGAGAGCATTAAGCAAAGTTAATGTAAATTAGTAAAGGAAAATGAAAAAAGAGATGAGGGTTCATGCCCCCGTAAGTCTCCACGTGCATCAACCACTGATCATGAAGATATCATGACAATTCTTTCATGTTGCTTTTTCTCAAACTTTCTTGTGTCCCATCAGACTGCATTCCTCTATCAGATTGCATCCTCCATTCTGTTAAACTTGAGGAATTAAAAAACACAATTTCTTTTAAAATAAAATCATAATTAACATAATTATTATACATGATTCACTCATAAATAACCATCATTCTTTATAATTTTTAAAATAGTACTATCAGTTTTAAGTATATAAAAAAATATTTTCAACTATTAACTATTTTAAGGTATTAAATTTGTAAGTTAATCACATACTTAACTGATTTTAAATTTGTCCCAAAGAAGCATAATCTATTAATAATAGTATATTAATAATACATTTAAATCATACAAAGAAACATTTTTAATATAAATTTAACCCAACATAATATATATCAACATTTTGAAAACTGAACATTGACTCGAAATTATAGTTGGGTCAATGGTAGACCGGTCTAACCGGTTCAACCAAAAATTAAAAATTAATCTAATTTTAAATTAATTAACTATATTATAACTATTAATCTTTTTATAAAAGTTAATATAATCGTTAAAATATAAAAAAGATATGAAAATAAATTGAAAATTTCAAAATAATATAAAATATGATGAAAACTAATATATTTATATATATATATCAAAATAATATGATTTTTTAAGAATTTTTTTATTTGTAATTTTTATATTTAAAATTTTATTTTGAGAAACCATGTTTAAATATCGAACCCAATCACTAATTTAAGCGAGTTTGATTGGTTTTTGACGGATTTGTCAGTTTAACTAAAATCTGATTTTTAACACCTCATATAACCGGTTAGAAGAGCGAATCATAGTCCGACATGCCAATCTAGTTCAGTTTTCCAAACACTGATATTTATACATAGATTTAATCAGTTTTATAATTACATAACTCATCCACCACATATCTACTAATATAACATGAACGAGTAACGTAACATATTGTCTCAATAAATTATTTTGTTTTATGAATAATGTAATATATGATCTTAATAAAAAACTAAAATAGTATAAATGAAATATTAAATTGTTGCATTTGAAATTTTCTATATATTTATAATAAAATAAATATTCGTGCAGGCCGGCTGATCAATGACTAGTTTTGAACTTAAAACAATATTATATGTGATGTTTTAAACAGTCAACAGAGTTGCGTTTAGAAATTGGGCCATATTGAAAATTTATTTGGGCCTTTTGATGAAACAAAAAAGTCTGAGTGGATGTTTTGATTAAATAGCTTCGAGAGGAATAAAAAACGTCACGTGTTCACTCACGTGATTGTCTTCATCGTTTCGACATTTGTACCAAAAAAATGTTATTAGGGTTTGAAATTGAAATCGTGGCCGAGGCAAAACTAATCAGATAGAGCGAGAGTCGCAGTGTCATAACATCCACTAATTGACCTCACTCTTCACACATATTTACCGTTTTGCCATTTCACCCAATTAAATATCTGCCTCTGCTTCCCCATTATCCTCTCTTCTTCTTCTTCTTCTTCCCCAAATCACTCTCAATTCTTATCTTCTTCTCCGCCATAACCTATCGAAAAGTTCTACTCTTTGATTCCTCCGTCGTCGTAATTCATTTTCTGGGAGATAAAGTTCTACTCTTTGATTCCTCCCTTGCCCTAATTTTAGCTTCAGTGACTGTTGACATGAGTGGGTTGTTGGAACCTAAACAAGTGGTGGCAGCTGTGAAGGGTTTGCATTGGCGAACCTCTCTGGAGATTCACAAGCTTCTCAAAGATAACGAAGACTTCTGTATATGTTACAACGATGGAGAAGAAGGTGCAGCACCTGAAAAGGTGCAAACTTTTATTTGGGTTTTTGTTTTTGTTTGAGAATGAAATTGATTCTGAGTTCTTGATTCAGATAGATGTAGAGAAACTGGTTGGGATGTTACCTCTTCACCTCTTATCAGTGTTTATATCTTCTGATAAGGATGTCAAGCTTCGATATTTGTTGTCTGCGATCAGACTGTTGAATACGTTTTGCGATTTAACTTCTCGTCATCCTAGACTCGACCAGGTTCGATCTTTTGTATTCTTGAAAAAAGAGTTGGACTTTATGTCTCTTTGATGGAAATGTAATTAGAGAAATGTATGTTTGTGTTTTTTTTGGTTGTATTATTGTGATAGGTGTTGCTTGATGATGTGGTATTAACAACTCAGATGCTTGATCTTGTGATCTTTACCATGATAGCTCTTGGCGGTAATAGAAAGGTAAATACTCTCTATGGCCTAATGGATTTTGTCGAAATTAATGGTTATCGGACCATTATATTCAGGGAGTGTGTTGGACTAAAGATCCTACATGTCGATGTCATGAGTAATATATAAGGGATTTGGGTTGCTCTAGTTACCGCCAATTGGTTTTAAGTTGGAAGCCGATGAAACTTAACTTGCTTCTGTTCATGTTTCTCTCTTTCTCATGCTGTGATTCAACTCAGTTGTTTTTTTTCAGGAAAGCTGGAAATCAGATTATGACTCACTGATAGAAGCTACAATGGTGGCTTCTGCTTTTCACTTCTTGCACGGGTTTATCTCTCCTAACTCCCAAGATCTTGTTACAGCCTTGCTTGCCCACCCTAAGGTATGACAATATACCATGATGTGCTTGAAATGCCAATGTGGAAAGATCACGCTTATGTTTTGAGATGTTGTGTTCTTCTGCGGTTGGGATTCGTTGATCTGATTGTTATGTTTCTCATCTAGGTTGATGTATTTATAGACACTGCTTTTGGAGCGGTTCACAATGTTGTGAGATCTTTAAGAGAGAAGTTACTGTATCGGCAAACTGACCAAACGAAGAAGCTAGGTGTGAATTCTGTAGGGGCCGTTAATGCCCACTGCCAACAAGCTGAAGCTGCTTTGCAGTTCCTTCACTCTCTATGCCAACACAAACTGTTTAGAGACCGTGTTGCTCAAAACCAGGTTTCTCTAATGCTTGGTTCTTAAACCTTCAGATGCATCAACTTAAGATTAACCTCTGAGGTATTCTTCTTTCAGGAGCTATGTGGAAAAGGTGGTGTTCTTATGCTTGCTCAGTCGATACTATCATTAACTGTTACTCCTGAATTTGTTGGAGCTGCTGTGATAATAGCTTCCATATCTAGAATAAAAGCAAAAGTTCTTTCACTTGTAAGTCTGGTGTAACTTAGCATAGTGTTTCTCTATTTACTGTCTGTAAGTCTCATACCAAAGTTTTTGTGCCTGCAGTTGCACCATTTGTTTGAGGCGGAAAGTGTCTCATTTCTTGACGAGGTTGAACGTGCAGGAAGCTTGCATTTAGCTCAGACTGTTGCCTCAGAGGTTAGTCCTTATGAGTTCTGCTTTAAAATTGATAGGATGCATTATTGTGATAGGTGTTCTGCTCTAAAATTGATAGGATGCTCAACCTCTCGTTTCCGCTATGGCATATGTTGTTTACTTTTTGATTCCTCAATTCGAAAGTTGTAATTCTGAAGTTAGTGTTGACTTATTTAGTTATGCTATATCTTTAATCTAGGTTCTTGAATTAATGAGGCATGGCCTTTCTAGAGCTTCCAAGGCTAGTGCTCCTCATGAATATCCAATGGGTTTTGTGCTACTTAATGCAATGCGCTTGGCTGACGTGTTCTCGGATGACTCACATTTTCGACGTTTTTTCACCAAACATTTTGTAAGTATTGAATACTCCCCTGTCTTTACAAAAGTCTCTTGCTTTATTTATTGTTTTGGCGCATATGATTCTCTATCCATGTTACAGACTATGAACTTTCAGTTCTCTGGTTATATCTAATTGCGTTACTCAAGTTCTGTGATTTAGTGTGTGACTGATGTTAAATCTTATCTTACAGACTATGGTTCTCAGCGCAGTATTTTGTCTCTCTCATGGAGATTTCTTGTCAATGTTGTGCTCTTCTGATCTTTCTTCAAGGGAAGACGATGCAACACTTGATTACGATCTGTTTACCTCATCTGGATGGGTTTTAAGTGCATTTTCATCTCCTGGTGAATTGGTCGTTCCTCAATTCAAGCTTAATTTTCAAAATAACCTCACCATGTCTTCATACGCACATCAAAGAACATCCTTAATTGTTAAAATTATGGCTAATCTTCACTGCTTCGTTCCTGAAGTCTGCACAGGTGATTTTGGTTTTCCTGGATCACATTGTGTTGCATACTGTTGTTTCTTATTATGTGAATTTGCTGTTGAAACCTGCAGAAGATGACAGGAACCGTTTCATTCAAACTTTCGTGAGTGGATTGCGAAAGGATCCTTCAAGCATATTGGCTAACCTATTACCAAGCTCTTCATATACTCCGGAGGCTCAGAGAGGCACTAGTGTTTGCAAAAACATATGTGTGTACCTTTATCCTGACACATTCTTATTACACATGTTTTGTTGATTTCATTGTGATGTATATTTGTATTTTGTAGGTTCTCTGTTGCATCATGCAGAATTCTTGATCCCTAATGCCCTCAACGTCGAAGATTTAATGATTTTGAGGTGAAGGAATCTCTCAATCATTCTAACATTTCACCTTAAGACAATATTGAAGAACATTTCAATAATTCTGGAGCTGTGCTGTTTTGTACTGCCATTAATATATATATTTTTCGGATTCTATCCTTGCAGGGTGTTCTGTCAACAGTTGCAGCCACTAATCAGTTCTGAGTTTGAGGAAAGTCAGGCTGAGGTGAAGGTGAATAGCTTGTTACTTTCTTGTAGTGTGCTTTTGTTTATTATTATGAGTTTAGTTTACTGATACAAGTAACTGCAACGACATTTTACTTTTGTGAATCATATGTTAATAGTTATTTTTTGTGAAAGATGGTCTTTTTCACTTTTAAAAATGTTATATTGGTTCTAGGATAATCAAGGTGCGGGAGGGAGTTCATCTGGTAAGCAGCGGGGAAAAGAGCCTCTGAATCTTAACAACGATGAAGCTTCAGAGAATTCTAATGTCCGAGAGGAAGGTGCTGCAACAAAGCAAGGCGTGAACGAGGAGATGGAAATAGCTGAACGGTCGAAAGAAAGCGACGCAGATGCAAACAATCTTGAAACCAGTGGTTCAGAAACAAGCTCTAACAGAGGGAAGGGTCTGGTTGATCAGGCTGAAGATGGAGATTTGGCTCGCACTTTTACTAAGCGGCTTAAAGTGAGTGCTTCCTCGGGAGATGTGAAGGAGGATGAGAGAGCTGAAACTTCTCTTCTCTTGGAGAAACAGAGGACGAAAAGGAAGCGTAGTATTATGAGTGATGATCAAATGGCAATGATGGAGAAGGCGCTTGTTGATGAACCTGATATGCAGCGAAACTCAGCTTGGATATGGACATGGGCTGATAAACTGAGTCAAAATGTGAGTTCAAGAACTCTACTCTTTTTTAATTTCCAGCCGGTTATTACAAACTCTTGAGTTTGTTTTGGTCATGCAACTTTGCAGGGTCCTGAGGTTACATCTGCGCAGCTGAAGAACTGGTACCCGTTTTTCTCTCTCTCTCTCTCTGTCTCCACTGCATAGAGAATCTAGATTGATAGTTTTCTTTTTTTTTTTGTTCTCAGGCTGAATAACAGAAAAGCAAAACTAGCTCGAGCAAGCAAGCAAGGACCAGCTCGTGATAACAATAGCTCAGGGGATTTACCAGAGAGTCCTGGAGATGAAAACACTTGGCAGCAGAAACCAACAACACCATGTGCAGATAAAGCTTCTGCTGCATCATCCTCAGAAGGGCTGAAGCGAGGGCAGCAAGTGATACTTGTGGACGAGAGAGGAGTCGAGGTCGGTAAAGGAACGGTTTTGAAAACAGACGGTGAGTGGTACGGTATAAGCCTGGAGACGAGACAGGTTTGTGTGGTTGATGTAATGGAGCTTAGTGGGTTATATGATTATAGCAAGATGAGCATCCCTTACGGATCTGATGATGTTGGGAGGACTTTTGGAGAAGCGAACTCGAGGTTTGGAGTTATGAGAGTGGCTTGGGATGTGAGTAAGCTTCAGTAACAGACTCGGTTGCATTGAGATCTGACCAGTAGGGTGTTTCTTGTCTTATAGACTTTAGAGCTTCTCCTTTGGTCCTAACCCGAAAGATTTAGGAACTCTGTTTCTCTCTCGCTCTCTGGTTGTTTACAGGTAAAGGTTGAGACTTTGAGAGCAAATAACTGAAAATAAGTATAACAGTGGGAAGAGTTGACTCTCGTCTTGACTTTAATGATATTTAAAGTACATTTCTTTGGGGGTGCGAGGCTATGTATGATAAATGATAAATGATAAATATAAGAAGTAACCATAGACAATGAGTCCATCGTGACATGGTTATATGGAAATTGCAAATATTATCGAGGTTGCACGGAACCTTCCTCGAACAACGGTTTTCCGCTTTGAAACCGGAAATGAAATCAGGACTTTTTAAATTTTATAGAATTTTGTTTCCAAAACGCTTCAAAATATCATATATAATAACACATTAAAAGTTTATGATTTTAGTTTCGGAATCATGATTCAATTTAAAAAATCTAATATTATAAATAAATATAAGTATAAAACCATGTTTTTATGCTTTTGTGTAAAATCTAAATTTAATAAATACTAAAATAGAGGGACTAGAAATATGCAAATATTAAATTATCTTTATGCACTTAACTTTTTTATTAACTTTTTTATTAGAAATGTAACATACATATTTAATATATTGTGTCAATTATATATGAAATATTAAAAATAATTAATTGGATAGTAATTTTATAAACCTAATATATTTATATTTTCACAGTTATTATAAATAAGTAAATGTTTTTTTTTAATTTGGATCATATATTTTTTAGTCAATTTTTTTTTATACAGCAGCGTCGTGATTTATTGTTTTTGCAAGTACAGGTCTAATCCTACAGAGAGTATAGAGGATTGATATATCTTATTCTTGTCTCTTCAATGATACATTGTTTTTTTTTTGTCTCTTCAATGGATGCTGGATCACTTATTCTTATGGATTTATTATGGTAATTAATTAATACGTCCTTTTCTTGAGTGCTATATCTTACATTACCAAGTCATAGTATAATTTTGGCAAGTACAGGTCTAATCCTACAGAGAGCGATAGTATAAAGGATTTGAGACCAAACGCCAGAGGACCTGGACTTGTCACGTTTGGGGTAAAACACCATTTGTATGTTTACATGCATATACGCATCTGATAACATATCAGATTACAAAACCATGAAAAAAAAAAGGAGCAAAATCATGACCATAAAATGTGAAGTCATTACATCTATTACTGTGAATATTAAAAGTTGAGAATCTCTATATAAGTATAGCAAGATTTAATGATTTAAAAATGTGCACTGTTGCATATACTCTAGCTTCTTCTTTTCTTCTCTTGCAAATCTTGTGTGTGTCTTGCATTACGTAATTATATGCATGTGATAACATATCAAATTACAAAAGCATGAAAAGAAAAAAGAGCAAAACCTAAACCCTAAAATGTGAAGTCATTACATTCTTTATTGTGAACAAAAGTTTAAATGTTTCAGAGAGCACAGAAAGCATGGAGAGTAGATTCAACTCTACGACCAGCTTCCGAGTAAAAGAAGTGAAGAAAATCATTATATTCAAAAGGTTTGAACATACGAGGATGTTCTTCATCGACAAGCTCTTCAGGTGAATCAATAATAACTCCTGGTTTAGGAACTGAGAACATTGCAGTCGAATACCTTGTCTTCTTTGCCATCATCATGACTCTGTGATATGGAGAATACAATCTACCATTCAAAAGTGCCTGCATCATCAAACACTTAGATGATTACTCTTTTAAATAGTGTGCATGTGTGTGTGAAGTTTTTGAAGAACCTACACATAGTGAATCTCCAACCATGATGATGAAACAATGTTGAGATGGTTTCACTTTGATCCACTTTTCATCTTTGGTCTTAATTTCTAAACCATCAACTTGATACTGATGAAGTATTGTGATGATGTTCTTGTCGGTATGAGAACGTAAACCTAGCTTTGTCTCTTCTACATCGTCATCAGGAGGTGATGTATACTTCATCATTCGAAAAAGATAGTTTGTGGAATTCAAATGTTCATCAAGGTACTTCTCTATCCCAAAACTCTCCATGATCATTCTTCTCACCATCACATCAAGTTCCACTAGTTGCTCAGAGAACTTGTGCATCGTCTCACTATCTCAACACAAATATATAATTTGATAAAAAAAAACAAACAAATTCTTGAAAGGTTTTGGAGAAATTTCAGTTCTACCACAAGTTTGATACAATTTCTCAAATTTACCATTAATAAATAATTATTTTCAAAAATACCTTAAATTATGATGAAAATGAACTATTTTTTTTAAAAAATATTTATAAAACATTTAGAAATTCAACACCACCCCTTTAATAATAAACCGTAAATAATAATCACTAAAGTGTAAACCCAAATGATTGAAAGTATTTTTGAAAAGTGGTAATTAACTTTGTATTATTCTTAGCAATTTCTCAAATATTTTCAAAAATATTTGAAACGCAAATAGTTGCGCTGACCAACAAAAATATTATATGTAGACAAATAAAATTCTCTCATTTTAAACTAAATGTTGTTTTAGGATTATTTTATTACAAAATAAACATCTCTATATGATTTCTAACACATTTTTCTTGTAAATTTTATCGCTTTATTTTTATTAATTTTATGATAATAAATGCTATAAAAATTTTAAAACTGAAAATTTAACTTTTTGAAAAAAAAATTTGCCTGGAAAACTGTAAACTACATTTAATTTGAAACGGATAGAGGATAGAGTAGTTATTAAGTTTCATGGAGTACCTAATACTCTTGTTTCCATGATCAGGCAATAGCAGTTGAGTAAAGTCGTTGACTTTCTCGGCAAGGTTAGCATCTTCAATCCCTAAACTCTGGTAAAGATTGTGACTTAGGTACCCATGAAAGGGTTTAGACGACACGTTTCTCTGTTTGGTCTGAACCGGCAAATCGAATAGCTCTTCCATGGCTTCAAAAACGGACTTGTCAAGCTCTATGTTTGACACTTTGTCAACGCAAGCTTGGAAGCAGCCATAGTCTTCTAACGCTTTACGGACATCATCCTTCACTTCATCCCACTTTGAGGTTCCTGGTGTTAAGTTCTGGTCGGAGAAATCGATGACTGGGAGCTCAAGAGATTCAGAAGGAAGAAGAAGAGAGTCTGAATCCATTTTCTTGATTCTCAGAGCTTTGGTGGTGTTTTGTTCTTGATTTTTTGGCCAAGATACCAACTTTTTCTTTTTGTGGAATCTAGTTCTATAACTAGTAGTTAGTATGTCATTACAAATGCTAGCTTGAATTAGCTGGTATGCATAGTTGTTTATTAATTAAATAATTATGTAATAAATGCGTTTGTTGAAAGTAACGACCACAATTAATAACAGTTATACGTGTGTGCAACGTGTAATAATCACTTATTCATTGAATGATTAAAAAAATAAATTAAACTATACAGTTTGATGTGTATACATAATTGACCCAGATAATAAAATAAATAAAAAATTAAATCACTCTTGTTTATCAAGCCATGGTTTTCTTCCTACCTTCTATATATATGCCAGTTACATATA